>OZ017741.1:200873135-201174585 GCA_963969285.1 Odontomyia ornata
AGCTGGCGGAACCGGGCAAATTCTCCTGAAAAGGTGGCGTAAATCGGCGACGAAGTCCTGTGGATCGCTGGCTGAGGCCGTCTGTGGCGCGGAAAATTCACCTGGAATTCGCGGTGACGTTCCGAAAACCATCTCTGCTGGAGAAGCTTGCAGGTCTTCCTTGAATGTGGTGCGCATGCCCAACAAAATAGCTGGTAGAGCCTGCAACCACGGCGTCTCGGGGACACATTTTAACGCCGTCTTAAGCGTACGGTGCATTCGTTCCACCATGCCGTTTGTCTGCGGGTGATATGGTGTGGTGTGAACCTGATTGATGCCTAGGAGCCGGCTGAGTTGGTGAAGGAGGTCGGCTTCAAACTGGCGGCCTTGATCCGACGTTAGCTGGAGTGGCGTGCCGAATATGGTTATCCAGTCGTCGAATAGATCTCTGGCGATGGTACCAGCCTTGCAATCACGCACTGGTATTGCTTGGGGCCAGCGCGTATAGCGGTCAATTATGGTTAGGCAGTTCTCATAGCCTTCGCATAGCGGGAGTTTGATCAGATCCACATGGATGTGGTCGAAACGCGCGTCCGGCGTCTTGAAGTTGCCTAGCTCGGCACAGTTGTGGCGATGGACCTTAGATCGCTGGCACGGTACACATTGTTGAGCCCAACGAAACACGTCCTTTCGCAGGCCCGACCAGAAAAATTTTAGCGCAACGCTTTTCGCGGTGGCGCGCCCACTAGGGTGCGAGAGCTGGTGAACCATGTCGAAGGCTTGGCGGCGGAGCGTAACTGGCAGATAGGGCTTGATGATACCGTTGATTTCGATCACATGCATTTGTTGGCCTTCTAGCGTCAACAGTCGGAGCCCGAGGCGGGAGTTTGCCAGGAGGTGAGGCAGCTGAGTGTCTGTGGCTTGAGCTTCGCTGATGGTACGAACGGAGAATGTGGTGGGTACTGTCACTGTTTCTACCCGTGAGAGCGCGTCGGCGACGATGTTTTCCTGACCTGGTGTACGAGTATATTCGAGCCTTGTGTCGAACTGGCAGATTAAGTCTAGCTGTCTGATTTGGCGGGGTGAGGCTTTGTCCGAGCACTGCATTAGCGCGAAAGTGAGGGGTCGGTGGTCGGTGTATACGACAAAACTCCTTCCTTCTAGTATACGCTGAAAATATTTGATGGCGGCGAAGACCGCCAGAAGCTCACGGTCATATGAAGAATACCGCTGTTCGGTCTCAGATAGCTTCCTCGAAAAGAGCCCGAGGGGTACTCATGTACCGTCTTCTCGTTGCTGGTCCTACGCTGCCCCGATGACGGTGCTAGAAGCGTCAGTGCGTAAGGCTAATGGACTTGGTGGTGAAAGGAAGGCCGACGTGGCTGCCTCGGCAATTCCTAGCTTGCACAGTTCGAAGGCAGCTTCAGCCTCGGGTGTCCAAATGAGTGGTGCTCTTTTGGTCGTGCAACCTTTCAAGAGCTCGGAAAGCGGCGCCTGAAACTCGGTGGCATGTAGCATGCAACGTCGGTAAAAGTTGAGCATACCGAGGAAACGCCTTAGCTGTGAGGAGTCGGTCGGCTTTGGATAGTCTCCGATGGCTTGCGTCTTGGGAGCTGGTGGCCGAAATCCAGTTTTGCAGACGTGGTAGCCGGCAAAGATCACCTCGGCCTGTCCAATTTGGCACTTATCCCGATTGGCCTGGAGCTTCGCATTTTGCAGCGTTGATAGAAGCTGCTTAAGGTGATGCTGGTGGTGGTCGTGGTCGGTTGAAAACACTAGGATGTCGTCCTGATACACGCTAACAAAATCGAAACCTCTGAGTAAGTGGTTTAGAGTTCGCTGCATGGTTTGGGCTGCATTTCGTAGACCCAACGGCATGCCCAGGAATTCGAAGAGCCCAAAGGGCGTGGTAACTGCCGTCTTGCAGACGTCTTGGGGCGCGACCGAAATCTGATAAATAGCGCGTTGGAGGTCGATTACTGAGAAAACCGAGCCTCTCACTTCCTGGATCAGGTCCTCGATGACAGGTAGCGGGTAGCGGTCCGTCTGAGTGCAAACGTTGAGTTGATGGTAATCTCCCGTAGCCCGCCAACGGCCCCCACTCTTGGGAACCATGTGCAATGGACTAGCCCATTGGCTTGATGAGGGTCGGATAATGCCCTGTGATAAGAGGAAATCAAACTCGTCTTTTGCAGCGATAAGGCGTTCTCCTGTGAGGCGACGTGGTCGTGCGAAGACGGGTGGGCCTTGCGTTATTATTTGGTGGTGCACGGGGAGGCCGGCGATTGAGGCTAATTCACCAGGTCGGATGGTTGAGCTTCTGAATTTGGCGATGATTATCTCGTACGGGTCTCCGACGGTGCGTACTAAGGTCGATGGTTGGACCATAGTGCTAACACTGATGCTGTGCACCGGTGCCGCCGGGCCGAGGACGCAGCTTGTCGAGAGGTTGGTTCGATCATCCAAGAGGCGCTGGTTTCGTAGATCAACTAACAACCCGTGGTGATTAAGTGCGTCTGCTCCTAGGATAGCCGTCTGGACGTCCGCTATGACGAACGGCCAGTGAAACGGGCGACGCAACCCAAAGTCCAATAAGAGTTCCTGAAAGCCAAAAGTGTTCCTAGGCATGCCATTGGCTGCCTGTAGTGTGCGACTTTGTTTCTGCATAGGCTTGGGGATGAAGTGCCTCGGAATTATCGATAGGGCGGAGCCGGAGTCCACCAGAAAACGCTTTTAAGTATATCGGTCGACGACATATAAGCGTTTTTCTGAGGTGTCGCCGGCGGGTCCGCTGAGTGCACCGCCGGCGAACTTAGTTTTCCCGAGTATTTGGAGGTGGTGGCCTGAGCGGGAAATGTGCATGGCTGCTTGCAGTGGATTGCTAGGGCCCCATGTTTGCTATGATACCAGCAAAGGCTCGAGCGTGCAGCAGGGCCTGGGGTAGTAGACCGTTCTCTCTGACTGAGGTGATTCCGGGTTGAGGAGCGCCTACGTTGTGTGCTGTTGCTGGCGTGTGGCTGCCGAAGCATCTCACGAGTCAAACCGGTCAACTGCGCGATCGCTAGACGTAGGGCCGCCAGCTCGAAGGCGATCTGGTCGGGTGATGTTGACGAACAGCCAGATGAGGGGGTTGCGGTGCGCACACCTGGCTCGAAAGACGTGGCCATTACTGCCGGGCTCATGTCGTGTGCCTCGTCTGCGACCGCGGCAAGTTCCTCCAGCGTTTGATTTTTGATCAGAAGCAACATGCGCCGCGTTTGCTGCGGCAGCAGGTCTAACCATTTGATCCGGGCACGTCGTCACTGACGCGTGTGCCGGCTAGAGAGCGCATGTGACGCAGCAACTGTGACGGTCGCCTGTCCCCGAGCTCGACACCCGTGAGAAACTTATGTAGCTGGGCGCCGGGGGAGTCTGTGAGGCGAGAGATGATGGTTGCCTTGAGCAAATTGTACTTATCGGTCTCTGGTGGCGCGCGGATAATATCTGCTACATCAGCAATGGTGTCGTGATCGAGCGCAGAGACTGTCAAATGATACCTGTGCGAGTCCCGTGCGACTTTGTGCACCTCAAACTGGGACTCGATCTGGAAGAACCAAAGCTCTGGATTGGCTCGCCAGAATTGAGGCAGCTTGCACTGGCTGATGACGTTGACCTCTGGAGTTGTCGGCTGACTGGGTTGTTGCTGACCATGTTGGCAATTCCGCAGGTGTTTCTGATGTTCGGGGTCACCACTTTGGTGTAGGCCCTCTCGTGCGGCCCTGATGAGGACTCCTCGTAAGTGGGCCTTCGCTCTTAGCGTTCAGTCCTGATAAGGACTTTACTCTTTGTAATGTCAGGGTTCAGTCCTGATGAGGACTTTACTCTTTATAATGTCAGCGTTCAGTCCTGATAAGGACTCTTGGCTTATGTTCCTGCGTCGAGGTAATAAAACTCAGGATTTTTATTTAATAACAATTTATTTCGGCGGAAACAAGAACGTAAAGTTTATTTGGACGGCTTCGTAGCTTGATTGAAGCGAAGAGAGAGTTTGCGTTGAGCTCGTGCCGTCATATCAGATTATGAGAATCGAGAAGAACGGAACGAGCTATTTTGCATTTTCTGGCGGCGATTTTGTAGCTGCTGCTCAGCCGCGATGCGGTGCGAAAATCTACCGCGGGAGCAGGATCTGCTTGCGGCGAGAAAGAGTTGTTGAGGGTGGGGCGTCCCGTGCCACCACACACATATATATATATATATATATATATATATATATATATATATATATATATATATATATATATATATAGTGAGTCACTTGGTTATTCGGACACATTAGAAATAAAACTTAATGTACCGCTATTTCTAGATCAAATCAAAAAGGTTAGAAATCGTTTATTTATTGCATGTGCAGAATCAGAATGATTAAAAATTTGCAATTTTCTGAGTAATTTTAATGATATTACAAAATATATTCGTATAAAATTAAAGTCTACAGAAAAATAAGAGCCCTAAGAAAAAACTTATATTTGTTATGAAGCCCTTTGTTCTTAATAACGCTTTGAAGTCTCTTACGAACGGAATTCACCAACTTTTTAGTGTAATCAGCAGATATATGTATTAGACCAATATTATTTCAATTTACTTATAAGAACCATCTTATTAGTAATTGCATGTTTTCAAATGCGTTTATCAAGTTCGCTGCAAATATTTTCGATCAGATTAAGATCGAATGATTGTGCTGGAGTTTCTATGCCTATTTAAGAATTATAAAGAAGCCACTCTCGGAGAATGTGCGATTTATTTTTGGGGTCACTGTTCTGGTAAAATTTAAAATAATCACTTAAGACCATTGTCATAGCACTCACTTTACATTTTTTTCAAAATGTTGAGGTAAAATATCTTCTTCATTATTCTATTAATGATATGCAGACTTCCAACATTATGTACCGATAAACAACGCCAAACTGAGATGGCATAGATTTTGTTAGTAGAGCTCTTCAATCGGTTTTCTCCAGAACTTTCGTGTGCCCATCTAAGCCAAATATATTGCATATGGACTCACCGACCAAAATAATTTTGTTCCAAAACTCAGTATCCTTCGGAAAAGTATTCATTTACAAACGTTAAGTGGTACTTTCTATGCTTCTTTAATAGAGATGCTTTCTTCCTAGCCGCTTGCCCATAAAAATCAGCTCGCCTCAGGACTCTCCGTATAGTTTCAGCAGACTTTCTTGAATGCTACTCAAATACGGCAGCTAACAAAGTCGCACTTAATTTAGGATTTTCACGAATTTATCGATCTAGCCAACGACTCTGATATTCATACAACAAAAACATCGGGTTTTTTGTCATTCGCAACACGGTTTTCGGTTGTTTTGAATCGTAGGATAATTTTTATTAAATTCGTAATGTCACGCAAAAATTTACCGGCTTTATGATGCGATATTGCTAATTCTCGAATTGCAACACAAGTGGTAAATAACTAACTGTACGCAAATTTGTGAAGAAAGTTCATGAGGAAGGCATGCTAATAGATGTTACTTATGGTTCCCGTGCTGGTGCGGTGTGCACCCTGGAGAATGTAGCTACTGTAGCGGAGATCCGAAAACGTCAACTCGCCATCGATCGCAGCAACTTAATATTAGTTGGACGAGCCTGAGAAGAATTTTGCACAAAGACCTCGGATTATTTGCTTACAAGATTTAAATGACTCAGTAATTGAAGCTGAATGACTATCCACTTCGTTGTTGCTTTGCAGTTTGGTTATTAGAGTAACTCGAACTGGATGCCGATTTTTCTCGAAAAATCATCTTCTCTGATGAGACACATTTTCATCTCTGTGGCGATGTGAATAAACAAAACTGCTACATCTGGGGCTCGGAAAACTCACACGTGATTGTCAAGAAGCCATTGCATCCTCAGCGAGTGACAGTGTGATGTAGCTTCTGGAGTTTTGGTATCATTGGACTGTTTTTCTTTGAAATGAGACTGGAAATGCTGTTTCGGTCAACGAAGAGCACTACAGAGGCATGATAACCATGACGAGGCAAATATTGAGGATCTGAACTTGACTGACCTTAGAGTTCAATAGAATGGTGCGCCATGTGATATAGCTGATCAAACAATCGATTTTTTGCGCACAAAATTCGGAAATCGTGCAATCAGCCCCCTTGGTGATATCGATTGGCCGCCTCGAAGGTGTGATTTGACACCGTTGGACTTCATTTTATGGGATGCTGTGAAATATCGATGTTAGGCTGAAAATCCATAAGCGATTCAAGCTTTCAAATTGAATATTCAACAAACCATTGCTCAGGTAGAGCCCCAACACCGTCAATAATGCCTTGGAAAATTGGGCTGAGAGGATAGCCTACTGTCACGCCAGCCATGGAAGCCATATGAATGAAATTGTATTCCAAAACCAACGCGAAGGTTTGCTCTTCCGAATAAACCCATAATATAAGAAAAATATATTTTTTGATCATTTTGTTACATTTTTAAAGAAAAACTTTGATCTGGTCCACCCTATATATGTATATATATATGTAGTTGTGCATATATATGTATATATATATATATATATATATATATATATATATATATATATATATGTATATATATATATATATATATATATATATATATATATATATTTATAGTTGTGTATATATATATATATATATATATATATATATATATATATATTATATATATATATATATATATATATATATATATATATATATATATATATATACATACATATATATATATATATATATAGATATATGTATATATCTATATATATATATATATATTGGTAAGTCTAAAAAGTATCCAAGGTAGTCTAAAAAGTATTGAGCCTTTTTTGTCACTAGATGGTGTTCGTTGTCATATATCGGGCAATACTTATTGGATTGAGTTAAGCTGATATCTGTTTGGAAGTTGACATCCTAGTCTACAATTTTCATATGGACTGTTTTGTAATTCGTCATTCGTGTCAAAAATGAGTG
Organism: Odontomyia ornata; assembly: GCA_963969285.1. NCBI lineage: Eukaryota > Metazoa > Arthropoda > Insecta > Diptera > Stratiomyidae > Odontomyia > Odontomyia ornata. The sequence goes on from OZ017741.1 coordinate 200,880,107, forward strand.
GAATTTCTGAAAAAACTCATTATGTTTTACAATATTACTATGAACAAGGTGAGAATGCATCGCAGGATCGTGAAAAAATTTGTGGTGTCAACAGTCAAAATACTTTATTAAAAGCTACAGTCAAGCGATGGCCCGCTCGATTTTGTTCTGGAAATTTTGATGTCAAAGATGCACCTCGCTCAGGTCGACTAATCACTGAAAAAGTCGATGAAATCTTACAAAAAATTGAAGAAGACCAACACATAAGCAGCCATGACATTGCTGAGGAACTGAATATCCATCACCGAACAGTTTTGGATCATTTGCATAAGGCTGGATGCACAAAGAAGCTGGGCGTTTGGGAGCCGCATAAATTAACAAAAAAAAATTTAATCGACAATATTTCCATTTCGAAATGCTAATCAAACGCAACGAAATGGAGCCATTTTTGCAACAAATCATTACAACCGATAAAAAATGGGTAAGATACGAGAATGTCATTCGAAAAAGATCATGGTAAAAAAGGTGAATCACCGCAAACGACTTAAAAGCCAGAGTGGACACCAAATAAGGTTATGCTGTGTGTATGGTGGGATTGGAAGGGAATTGTTTATTATGAGGTGCTAGAACCTGGCCAAACACTTAATTCGGCTCTATACTGTCAGCATTTAACTAGATTGTAGCAAGCCATCAAAAAACCGGGAGAATTGATAAATAGAAAGGGCGTTGTCTTCTATCATGACAATGCCAGACCACACACATCTTTGATGACCCGGCATCAATTGGCAGAGCTTGGCTGGGAAGCTTTGATGCATCCGCCATATAGTCCAGACCTTGCACCATCAGACTACCATTTGTTTCGGTCTCTGCGAAACTTCCTTAATGAAAAGAAATTCACTTCAAAAAGGCACTGTGAAAATCACTTGGCCAAGTTTTTCGCTTATAAGCCACAGAAGTTCTATACAGATAGAATAATGGCTTTACCCAAAAAATGGCAAAAGGTCAAAGATAATATTTGACAATATGTACATAAATAAAATCCATTTTAAATAAAAGGAATATTAAATCGAAAAACGACAAAAAAGGCAACTTAAAGTTAGATCCCGAGCAAAGTCAGTATGATCTTTGTAACTAGACTGAAAAAATGTGTAAAGACTTGAAATGCCCACATTCAGATTTATCGATTAAATTCAAAACGATCGCTAATAGACAATCAGCATAACGGCAAGCCCCATGAATCAAGAAAACGCTGCTAAAATGAATCGAATATCATTTAGTCACCAACCTCAATCAGCATATGATGTACCAACAGAAAATCGGCTAATAGCAGCAGAGAATGATTTAAAAATTTATATTATACATGTATGAAGTCCGTAAAATGAGAGACTTATTCGCAAAAAACATCAGCATCTAAAATTATAAAGAAGAAAAAAATCCGCATATTGTGATTCGATCCTAGCAAACAAACAAAATAGAATTCACCAAAATCTTGAGCAGCTAATTTTAAATATTCCCGCTTTTATTCCAATTGTTGAAAATATATCAGATTTTTGATGATTGTACCGCTAGGAACGTTTTTAAATTTTGTTTTAAGCTTGCAATGTGTTATATTAATGGTATTATTAAATTATTAGATTGTAAACTGGCATTACATGGCCCCATAAGTTATCTGTGACAATTAGTTTAAAAGGATGAATTCACTGAATTATTGACCGAACCCCAAAATGAGGTAAAGATTGATAAAAAAATGAATTCGTCCAATCACAAAACCGTCAAATTAAATCGCATCAAAAGTGCTTGCCAAAGAATTTTCTACGTCCATTGCAAACTAGTATGGCTGCATTACCTACGCCAATAATGCAAACCAAGTGGTAAGCTGAGTGCGATGCATAAACGCCACTAGTGGTAGTGATAGAACCACTGATAGAACGCGCATGTTGCAATCAAGGTCAAATCGACCAAGAGTGAAAGAAAAACTGGAAAAAGAATAACGGCGGTTACGAAGAAGGCGAATTGAAAGCAGGAGGAAGTGTTTGAGACCTCTTTCGGCGCTTAGACATCGAGAAATACAGACCTTCGGTGCAAAAAAAGGAAGCCAGCCAGAAGGAATGAGGATGGCTTTCAAGAAAACTCAACTTTGAAACTGGAATCAAGCAAAGAAACTGACGGATAGCCAGGGGCGCTCCTTGGATTTAGGTCAAATAGCCTAGCAAGTAAGAAAATGTTTGATTGGATTTACTTTGTGAATATCTTGGTTAATATATACATCTCTTGTACAGTAACGAAAGGTGTATCTTGTAACGGATCACAATTGCCGAGCTTTTGGAGTGATGAAGTTTCAACTTGGCTCAGATACGATGTGGTAAGTCAGCATCTTCTTGTTTATTTGGAAATAGTTTCAATTTCCAATTGTGCGAAGGCTCTGGTGGAGTGCAATGCTAGTCGGTGAATTTCCAAGTGTTTGGCTAAGTTTAACGAATGGTTAGAGAGTTTTTGGGGTTAGGGCAAGTCGGCTGGCTAACTCGAGAATCGTTGGTGCATTGAATCGTGGTCCGCTTTGGTTCCGTCAATTTCTCAGAATTCTCATTTCGGCTTGTTGGGAATTATTCACAAATTTGCAGATTTGGCAAGTGGCAAAAGTAGTTTTGGGGGTGCGGCGAGCCGTAGCCTCACTCAACGACTCTCAGGGCTTCATGGGGAGCGAGTAGTGCCCCACGCGCGTCTCCGACGAGCAACCAGGCACGGAGAAGCCTCCGTCTTGCAGAACCGTTCCGTGATGAGCATGTAGTGGTGAACATTATATATATATATTAAGTGTTTGTTCGTAGCTTGGCATAGTGATTTTCACTAATTTTGTCTGAGCATTTTCTGAAATAACCATGATTTTTCCAGGAGCATACAAAATCAAGGCAGAAAAGCCTGCGTCCATTCATCAAATAAGGGAATTTCCCGAAATATGACGTCTAAAATGCACTTACCTGATATTTTCTTGCATCCGTTATTAATTGGTTCTTTGTCTGTAAGTGTGTAAATTTTATATTAAGAAATAAGGGTTTTTATTGCAAAAACAAGCAGATAGAAGGAGATTTTCTTTAGGGAAAGAGAAATCATTAATAAATTTTGGGAGGAGGAAACAATTAACAGTAAAATTGCAAATGTCCTCAGAAGACAATACTTGTCCATCCAACAGGTTGCTAACAACTTCAAATCTACAGGTGACTTCTCTTTAAAGGCCACTCTGGAGGTTCAACAAAGTTGTCCTGGAGAGACAGGCGCAGTATTCTAACAATGGTGAACAAAAATCATCTACTTGCTAAAAGGAAGATGACAATGAAAATCAAACATAAGTTTAATAAGCAAATTTGTTCCGATACTATCAGAAAAAATCTTAAAAAGAGTGGATGCGCTAGACAAGATGCGAGGCGAAAATTTTTCATTTTCGATTAGTCAAAATAAGTACGTTACCTTTGCTAAACAGTAAGTAAATGCACCCACGTCATTTTGGAGAAATGTTTTGTTTTCAGACGAACACATATAATGCACTTATGGTTTAAAAGAACGGAGATGGCATTCCAAAAAGAAAACATACTTCCCACATTTAACCACGGCTGTGGTATAGGGGGTGTGTGGCGACTAATGGTTTGAGTAACCTTGAGCTCATCAAGTCAACAGTAGATAAATTCAATTACCTTAATATTTTAAAGAATAATTTGGAGCGAAATATCTAAAATCTCGGCTTGAGTAATGATTACTCATTCTTTTCACCATAAATAAACAGTGAGTGCGGCCTATTATTGTCAGTTATTAAAGTCAGTGGAAACCTCCTACCAAGACAAGGTAGCCCATCATATAAGGGTCATCCTTCTCTATTACAAAATCAAGCCGCACACCGCGCTTTTTAAAAGGGGCGAATTGGAAGAAATAAGGTGGAAAACACTAAAACAGCCTTTTTATAGTTCGAACTCTTCCCTTGTGACTACTTTTTACTCGTGCCCTCTTTTTGGCACTGGAACGCCTTATAATGAAAATTTGGATTCGTGTTTATCCACTATAGCACGCACAGCCTGTTGGGTGGGACGAGAAATTACTGCCGACCGAGAATTTCGGTAGTAATTTTTAGGGTTTTGTACTAAAATACAAAACCCTATTGCAATCACGACCTGTGTCCGTCTGTCCATCCGCCCGTCCGCCCGTCCGTCCGTCCGTCTGTATGTCACAGCACTTGCGGAAAAATTTTTCAAAGGGGTTTAAGGGGGGTCTCCCCATATGGGGAGGTGACTCCTCAAACAATTTTTTCACCATTGGTAGTCGAATAGGGTGTCATTGAAAAGGTCTCAAAAAGATCTTTTCAAAACAAGTCTTAAAATTTCCTTACGAGTACCAAGGGGGGCAGGGGAAGGGGAAACGTACGAACTTTTCGCGTACCCCCCTCGCGATTGGACACCTTCCATCCGAAAAATCTGAAAAAAATCATGAATGTAGGCCTTGATGAGTACAACGTCAACAAATACATGAGAAGTCGAAATTCACTCAACTTTGTTAGCAGAAGTATGATTTATCGATTTTATGTTTTCTTGAATACAATCTAAACCGTACCCTTAAATTCAATAGAAGCTAGCAAACCGATGGCTATTTATAAGGTTGATCTTTTCTGAAAGTTTCATAAAGATTCAATAATACTTAACGAAGTTATAGCGATTTGAATTTTCGTGTATTACTATGGAACAATATGCCCTGTATTACTATGGAAACATATGGCTATGGAGCCATATGCGCTTTTTACCGACTTAGACACTACAGCTTTGCTAGAATTTGCATGAAAATTTCAGGAATGATAGGTATCATGAAGATGAGTACATACAATTGAAACAAGTCGAAGAGGCAGGAGAGAGCTCCTAGCAAAAGGGCTTTGTAACCATTCTAAGATTCGAAAGAACAGGCCATGAATCGATGATTACAATACAGAGGAGTGGCCCCTGAAAAAAATTTCATGATATGTAGCCGATATGAGTATCAACTGAAAGTTCTCTATGAGAGCTTTTCAAAACAGTTCTTAAAGTGACAGTTTTTGCTTCAGTGGGGAATTTTCATTTTAGCTCTCGGCTTACGATGTTCCTGTATTCGGTATACGATGTCGTTGATTCGCTTTGTAATTCGGTATGGTCCCTCCCAATTATGTTGCAACTTTGGAGACCTAACCTTTCGCCATTGCGGGTTATAAAGCCACACCAAGTCATCTTGCTGGAAGCCAGTAGAATTAGCCTTTAGATCATACCTGGTCTTCATGCGGTCAGTAGCCGATTCGAGGTGTTTTCGCACTGTCCGATGTATCTGGTTCAACCGTTGTCTTAGATCACTTGCGTACTCCGAGACCGTTTGGGGTTTCTCAGGGGGTGTTCCGAACTTTATATCGGCTGGCAAACGAATAGTCTTTCCAAAAATGACTTTGGCTGGGGCTTGGCCCGTCGATGCATGTTCGGCAGCTCTGTACGCCATCAAAAATAGTGGGATATGGCGGTCCCAGCCCCTTTGGTTCTCGTTAACCATTTTGGCCAGATGTTTATTGAGCATGCCGTTGAACCGTTCGACCATTCCATCGGATTGGGGATGCAGCGGTGTTGTCCTCGTTTTCCGTATTCCCAGCAGCTCGCACATTTCACCAAAAACTAGTGACTCAAAGTTTCGGCCTTGATCTGAATGTAATTCGCAAGGTACGCCGTACCTACTGACCCAATTTAACACTAGCTGTTCAGCTACGGTAGTTGCTTCCTGGTTGGGAATGGGGTAGACGTCGGGCCACTTGCTGAAATAATCGGCTACAACCAGCGTATATCGATTTCCCCAATCGGATTCAGGAAAGAGTCCTGCGATGTCAACAGCAATCCTTTCGAATGGCACGCCTACGTTATAGGTTTGCATTTGTCCTCTCAGTCGTCGCTTTGGGCTTTTGACGGAAGCGCAAATTGTGCATCTGTGACACCAGTCCTCTACGTCTTCTCGAGCGTGGAGCCAGTAGAACCGTTCCCGCAATTTCGCTAAGGTCTTGTTAACACCAAGATGGCCTCCCGAGGATCCTGCATGCATTTCCTTAACCACATCGTGGGTTCGGCTTTTGGGAAGTATAGTTTGCATCATATAGGAGCTACAATCCGCCGTTTCCCATTTCCGCTTGAGTACGCCACCCTCCACCTGAAGGGAGTTCCATTGTGCCCAATAGCTTTTCAGGGTTGCGCCATGCATTGAAACGTCTTTCCGCTCTGGTCACCCAGTCGTCTCCTTCCATACGAGCAATGGTCCGGTGTCTTCATCGGCTAACTGGGCGTTTCGAATCTCCTCCGATGACCAACCTTCATCGAATTCCGCCGTTATCAATCGCAGATCAGCGAGCGGTTCCTTTTCCTCAATCCGTCGGCAATGCTTGCAGTTAGCTGGACATGGACGGCGGGATAGGGTGTCAGCATTTCCATGAACTCCGCCCTTCCGATGAACAATTTCGTAGTCGTATGACTGCAATCTTTCGATCCATCTCGCAACTTGTCCCTCGGGGTTTTTGGAGTTGAGCAACCATCTCAGTGATGCATGGTCCGTTTGAAGAACAAATTTCTGGCCATATAGGTACTCGTGGAACTACTTGGTGGCCTCTATTATAGCCAATAGGTCCTTCCTGGTCACGCAGTAATTCCTCTCACTTTTTGAGAGAACTCGACTGTAATACGAGAGGACTCTTTCTTCGCCATTGATCTGCTGGGAGAGTACAGCTCCAATACCGCCGTTGCTTGCATCGGTGTCAACTACAAACATTTTTCCGGGTTTCGGATACGCCAGCACGTGTGTTTCACACAGCTTTTCCTTCAGGGTCTCAAAGGCTGTCTGGCATTGTTCATTCCAGACATACGGACGATTTTTCTCGGTTAGCTGATGGAGACACTTAGCTATTTTGGCAAAGTCTTTGACGAATCTTCGATAGTAGGTCGCCAGACCCAGAAAACTTCGTAGTTGGCGCTTGTTGTTTGGTGTTGGCCAGCTTTTTACGGCTTCAATTTTCTCAGGGTCTGTTTTGACCCCTTCTGCTGATACGATGTGTCCCAGGTATTTTGCTTCATCTGCGAAAAGAGTGCACTTGTCGGGACTAAGTTTCAAATTTGCCAGTCGTAATCGGGAGAAAACCTCTTCTAAGTTCCGCACATGCTCTTCAAACGTTCTACCGATGACGATGATGTCATCTAGGTATACCAAGCAGGTTTTCCAGGTAAGATCACGTAGCACATATTCCATCAAGCGTTCGAAAGTGGCTGGAGCGTTGCAAAGCCCAAACGGCATCACCACAAATTGCCACAATCCGGTCCCAACTGAAAATGCGGTCTTCTCTCGGTCCTTCTTGTCAATTTCTACCTGCCAGTAGCCACTCTTGAGATCGAGTGTAGAAAACCATTTTGCGTCGGCTAAAGTGTCCATGATGTCATCGATGCGTGGGAGTGGGTAACTATCTTTCTTAGTGACGTCGTAAAGCTGCCTATAGTCGACACAAAAGCGAGTGCTACCATCCTTTTTCTTTACTAGAACGATAGGCGCGGCCCATGGACTGACAGAAGGTTCAATAACGCCTTGTTTTTCCATGTCCGAGATCAGCGCGCTCACTTCTCCTTGTTTGGCTATAGGGAGACGTCTCGGTGCTTGTCGAATCGGCTTGGCTCCCTGTGTATCTATGACGTGAGCTACCATACTCGTTCGGCCTTGGTCATCCGGGGTTGTTGAGAAGATGTCACTGTACTTAGTGACCAGATTAGAGGCTCGTTTGAATAGCTGCACTGGCAATTCGACCTGCTTCAATATTGCAGACGTGGATTCCCGGGCTTTGTCTGTGTCTTGCCTCCTTTTCCAATGATGGTCGTGAGTAGCTTCTAAAGAGGTGATGGTGGAAACAGGCTGGCAGCTGCCGATGACTTCTCCCGCTTTGATGCTCGTGGTTGAGTCTGCGGTGTTAAGGACTCTAACCGGCACATATCCGTTCCTTAAAGATCTTACAAGGCATCGTCCTACAATCAAACTGCGTAATGCGGACGTCTTCGTTGGCTCTATCAGATAAGATCGGTGGTCTCCGGAATCACCATCAAGCTTGGCCCATACAATGCTTTCGGAAGAATTCGGTACATCAGTGTCAGTACATACCACTACATTCATCTTGGGAATTTGGACGCTGGGATCCTCCATCAGTACTTCTACATTCTGCCATTTCAATACACGTTTGCCCAAATCGAACGTGATTCCATGTGGTCACAGAAAATCCATTCCGAGAATGCAGTCATCCATAATGTTCGCGACCAGAAAATTATGTCGGAACACAAGGTCTCCCAACTGTATCTGGAGGTTGACCTCTCCATGAACAGGTGCAGTTTCGCCCGTAGCTGTCCGTAGTGAGAAAATTGTGCCCTTGTGAAGTTGTTGCTGTCTAACTAGGTCTGGTCGGATAATCGATCGGGTTGCACCAGTGTCGATTGTTATGGTGCAATGTTCTCCATCAACTTGACCCGGAAGGTATAAGTCCGCTTCTCCACGATGTAGTCTTGACACGGTGATGGTGGTGCTGGGGACGTTGATCCTCCTAGCCAACCTCTGCCCCACGAAGTTGGCTCTTACATGTTTCCCGACCCCTCTGTTTGAAGGGCTTCCATTCTGGGCTCCTGACTCGGTCTGGATCTCCTCCTAGCTGCACACCCTGGACAATAGCTCGGTTTTCTTCGCTTCTTGCAGTCTCTTTGCAGGTGGCCCTTCTCTCCGCAATTCCAGCATCTAGGCGCACCATTTACATGCGGATCTCGCTCAATTTCTACGCGCTCACACCTGCACTCGTCTGTCACTACCTCACGGACCCGGGCAGTGGTACGAGTCACATTTTTCGCTGCCTCAAAGTTCAGACTATAAGCCAGTGTGTCCTTAACCGTTTGCTTTTGAGCTAAACGCACGGCTTGATGCAATTCCGGGTCCTTTAGTGCGCTGATGAATGTTTCTGTCGCTGCATCCTCTCGATGTTCTGGGTCGTAGGCTGGATAAGCCAAAAGTGCCAGTCGCTCAATGTCTTGGGCTAGCTGCTGTAGCGTTTCACCAGACTTCTGCATTCGATGCCTTAGCTGTGACCGATAAATCTGCTTCAGATGATCGTCTCCATAACGCATGTCGAGCGCATTCATTATAGCATTCGGGTTTGAGAGCAATTCAACGGGGATCGTCTGCAACAGCTCGGCAGCTGGGCCTCTAAGAGCAAGAATCAATGCAGTTGCTCGTTCCTGCTCATTCCAGTGATTTATGCGAGCGGCTGCTTTGAACTGGGTTTTGTAAATAGTCCAGACCGTTTGCCCATCGAATATTGGTGCTTGCACATTTCTAGATGAGCTTTGCTCTGCGGTTATAATTGGGGCTGGTGAGGCGGTTACTACTGCCTTCGCTGCTTCCAAGTCCTTTTTCACTTTTTCCATCTCATGGTTGACATGGCTGATCTCAAGTTTGATTCTCTCCTCGACCTGGTATACCTTCTCCTCGACGCATTTAATTTGGCTGTTGAGACTACTGAGCTCCGCTTTTATCTCGGTTGACTGTTTTTCCAGTTTCTGTGCGATGTCTGCCTTGATTTCGAACGCTTGTTGGTCTAGCTTCGCTGATTGTTCACTTAGCTTCGCTGATTGTTCATTTAGCTTCACAGTTAAATTGGATGACTGTTGTCGCTGCTCTTGCTGCATCAGCATCAACATTTGCATCAGCGCATTTTCTGGTTCCTTTGGTTTTGGTGTTTCGGCTTCACCACCTTCTGCGCCTCTTTCTGCAGCTGAGAGCTCATCCGAATCCAGATTCACGCCTTCCGACTCGATCGCATTACGCAAGCGTGCAATCAGTATAGCCTTTGTACCTTGTGTAGCCAGATTTCGTTGTTCCGACTCCTCTTTGAGCTTCGATATGCTCAATTGATTAATTTTTAGATGTAAATTTCCTGGCATTTTTATTGTTTCGGCTATTTTTCCACGTTAACTTTCACAATTGTGCACTTTAAAATTGTTTAAACGTTTTCACTTCCAAAATTTTAATCTCACTTCTTGACACCACTGTCGCGTGTTTCCGGTCCGCGGCCAATAATTTTAATGTTCCGGGGAAGTGAAAACGCAATGTCTTTTAAATTAACTTAAAAGAGTTTATTCAATTAATCACAAAAATGCACAATTACTTATTTTAGTATTTCACAATTTTAATTTTCACTAAGTCTATAAATTTGTCATTCAACTGTCCACTTAAAACCACTTCGCACTCAAACAATCAATCGTCTTTACTTCGCGTTCCACTATATCGCAGTTTTCTCTCGCGGTTGTAATGAATGATCCCCCCATTCATTCAGCTCGCCTTTATATAGGGTCTCTACCTATTCACCCATTTCTCGTACATTGGCGAATGTTCTACCGAGAGGTACCTGGTAGATTCAAGCAAATTAATGAATGGAGTGACGTCACTTGCAGATGTTGATCATGCTTGTTGGGTTCTCGTGGGTTCGAGTAAATTCATTTGTTGACGTTCTTAATGATTATGAAAACAATTGCGACAGCAGCTCGCAGAATTATTTGTACATGTAATTATTTGTACATGTAACAATATATATATATATATATATATATATATATATATATATATATATATATATATATATATATATATATATGTATATATATATATATATATAGATATATATATATATATACATATATATATATATAAATATATAGATGAATGTATGTGTATATATATATATATATATATATATATATATTTTTTTTTATTTATTTATATATAGATTGATTTTTAATAGATACATAGAAATATACATGTATTCATGTATTTACAATACTATAAAGAAAGTCCTTTTGCTGCCAGAAAAGACCGTTAATGATAAAAGTTTGCCTAAATTGTTTGTTCATTGATTCATTGCCTCAGTTGAAATAAAATCAAGGGATATTTTTGTGAAAAAAATCGATCTGTGGTTCCACGAGACAAATTAGCAAAATGAAATAAAGGCATTTTACCTGTAAAAGAGGTCGTTCGGGGACAGTAAAGTAAAAACTTTTTTGGTCCTTTTTTCTGTTTTGGTTAGTTTCCAGGAATCCATTGCTCATAATTAATATTTAGTTGGACTGCTTATGGCCTGAATCACATCTGCTCACCTTTGATTCAACGACTCTGATAAATTTTTCCATGTTGATGTCAAGTTCAAGGTTACATATGTTTTATACTTGAATACAAAGTGACACGCTTTCGACGGAAGCACAAAGGTTGAAGTCAAAACGACCACACATTTTATATCTTGAAATAAATTAAACACTGATGTCACATTAACAGTTAAAACGCAAAAACCTTAGCAAATCTCTCTAAGCCTGTACGAAATCATCTTATTGATTAATTATCAAATTATCTTTAGTCAATTGTAAAATCAGCTTATTTTGCGTTTTTCGGCAGCTAATGACAACTTCTTAAGACTGTTCAGGGTAGCATCAATTAGCGCCAGACCGAATTCAAGATCCCACTCGTTAACACAATTACATTTGATCTCTTCAGACTTTATCTCATTCCTGAAGCCAGATATAACCAACTGATAGTGATAACTCCTGGCTTCCGATACCTGATGTAGTAAAATATATATGTAAATGTCTGTAAAGGACTGCAGCGATGGTCTGCTGCCTCGACAAAAGAGGATGGTATGATCCGCCGAGATTTGGCCTTGTCTAGAAACGTGTAAATGCGCTGGCAGCTAGCGTTGGGGTGTCATGGGGCGGGTTCTTTTCCCCAGCACAAGACCCACAACAAAACATGCTGGGTAGACAGACCTATGCTCATGTCAGAAGGGTTTTGTACTCAACTTACAAAATGCAGTAACCAGCAACGAATACCTGTAAAATCAAGAAACACGTCATGTTCGAGGATCATACTTTTATTAAAAAAGTTGAAAGAATTTTGACTTCTGAGGTATTTGTTAAAGTTATACCCATAAATATCTCGCTTGATAATTTTTTCAGATTTTTTAGATCACGGGTGTCCATTCGCGAGGGAGGAAACACATTTTTCATGTATTTCCCCCACTGTGCCCCCACTGAAGCAAAAACTGTCAGTTTAAGAACTGTTTTGAAAAGCTCTCATAGAGAACTTTCATTTGATACTCATATCGGCTACTTTTTATGAAATTTTTTTCAGGGGCGACTCCTCTGTACTGTAATCATCGATTTTCGAATCCTAGAATGGTTACAAAGCCCTTTTGCTAGGAGCTCTCTCCTGCCTCTTCGACTTGTTTCAATTGTATGTACTCATCTTCATGATACCTATCATTCCTGAAATTTTCATGCACATCCTAGCAAACCTGTAGTGTCTAAGTCGGTAAATAGCGCAAGCTATATGTTTCCATAGTAATACAGGGCACATTGTTCCATAGTAATGCAGAAAAATTCAAATCGCTATAACTTCGTTAAATACTTTTCGATCTTTATGAAACTTTCAGAAAAGATTAATCTTATGAATAGTCATCTGTTTGATAGCTTCTATTGAATTTAAGGGTACCGTTTGGATTTTATTCAAGAAAACATAAAATCGATAAATCACACTATTACTAATAAAGTTAAGTGAATTTCGACTTCTCATGTATTTGTTGTTATTGTACTCATTAATGCCTACATTCATGATTTTTTTCCGATTTTTCGGATGGAAGGTGTCCAATCTCGAGTGGGGTACGCAAAAAGTTCGAACATTTCCCCTTCCCCTGCCTCCCTCGATACAGATAAGGCAATTTTGAGACTTGTTCTGAAAAGACCTCTTTGAGACCTTTTCAATGACACCCTACTCGACTACCAATGGTGTAAATTTTTTTGAGGGGTCACCTCTCTATATGGGGAGACCCCCTTAAACCTCTTTGAAAAATTTTTCCACCCTTGAACTTTCAAAAATTCACCACTGCTGACCTTTCCACAAAGTTTCATTGCTGTAGCCTCTATAGTTTCGGAGAAAAAGTGCTGTGACATACAGACGGACGGACGGACGGACACAGGTCGTAATTGTAATAGGGTTTTGTATTTTAGTACAAAACCCTAAAAACCGTCGCATTCACGAATTCGAGCAATCAAATGCCGATTGACTGGTGTCAAGGATGAGGTAACCTACTAAAAGCCGTAACAGACGACCGGATTTGGTCCGGCCGGACCTACTGAGGTTCGGTCCGCTCTTTTGCAACATACGATCGGACCAGCCAGTCGTTCTTTAGTTTTTGGTGCGTGAAGATGGCAAACGAAGTGGCATCGATTATGTCCAACAAACATTAAACCGATTTTGCGGCAGTAGTAATTGTTGCTACATCGCCACCGCTACGATTTGTCTGGTCGTTCTGTCCACAAACGCAGATTTGGTCCGGAGCGAACCGAGTCGGATTTGGTCCGGTGGAAAATCCATCGAACTCGATCGGACTCAATTTTGGTCCGCGGACTGCTCTCCAGACGACCGGATTTGGTGAGGAGCGGACCAAATCCGGTGGTCCGCCCGGACCAAATGCTGCCGTGTATTAGCACTATAAGAGCTGAATTGTCTATAGCCAGTACCAAACTGGGCCGGGAGAAAAACGGATGGACTTGAGCGGACTTCGTCGTTACCGACGATACAGAGTAAGGCATCCAGGTGGTAGCAATGCCCCCTCGCACCCTCGCAACCGGATCAAGATCCAAATGTAGACGTGGCCATATATTTCTCATTTGAGTGAAAGACTCAGACAAAGATAATTTTTATGAATTTTTCCATTACATGAGAAACATTAACGTGGCAAATTTATGTTATGGCATTATGTGATGGAATCATATAACACTAAACCATTAAAGGGCACGCGAGCAGAAGGCCACTCTACCCGGGCAAGAGCACCTGATACGCATTGCGAGGGAAGAGCTTTCCCGATAGCTAGCTCATTATAGTGGAGGGACCGGCCATCGTTGCGGGTCCTATACCCGGTCAAGTTAGAATGAAAGGAAATACCGAGTTTTAGGTATTCTAGCAATTCATTATTATTTTTAAATTTTCTTGTAATTTTAATAATATGTAATCCTAAATAAAACGTTACAAGTATTTTGCATAGTATAAATAGATTTTTATAACTCAATTTTATACTCTAATGCTTTAAAGGTTTTTTCTTTTACCAGAAAGATCATGCTTCATATCCTCGTATTTAGCATGGCGTGCTTCAAAGCTGACATTTTATATTGTCAATTCGATTACCCGATTACCCCAAACAGTTCATATTTTTTCGGGTTTTTCAATTCCATGAGCTTTACATGTACATGGAAGATAACTTAATTAGTATGTTTTTGTTTTAATATTTTTCTTATCTTAGTATCATTTGATGACAACTATATAATAATCAGAGCAATAAAGTAAATTATCACTGCCTTCGAATAAAAACGATCGCTAGGAACTCCTATCGATTGTGAATATTCTATAAATCACGCCATAATTATTGCTAGGCTAATGACAAACCCTTTTTTTAAAAAGTTTTTTTTTCTTTAAACGACACTTTTTTAAGCTTCTTCTTCTATAAATCACGCCATAATTATTGCTAGGCTAATGATAAACCCTTTTTTTTAAAAAGTTTTTTTTTTCTTTAAACGACACTTTTTTAAGCTTCTTCCTATTTTGATAGATTTTTTCAAATTGCTAAGTTACACAATCTTTCAAGATATGGATTATTTCAGATCTTTTTACGAATGTTCCTCTTGTTATTTGTAGTTAAAGAGTTCTTAGGAAGTTCTTGAAAAGCATTGAATCTGAGTGGAAAATTACCATTTTAATGTATGCAGTTACTTACGTTTCCTCGAAACTAGATTTACAAAAAACGGTAAACTTGTCTTTTAATTAATCTATACAGCAGGCATACATATCTTTGTGTACATATAACTTTCAATACCGTGGAGATGTAGGAATTTTTATGAAGTGCTTGGTGATTAATCTCATCTTCCTCATTGAATGCACAATAATTTTGGTGGCAAGTATATAATGTAATAATGCATTGTGAAAATATTCAAAAATCATAATAATGGATAAAATCAGTCCAATGCAATACACTGCTCGATTTGATTGGTGGCATTCGATACAATTCATTCGGTAAATACCATGTAATCATACGTGCAGTTTTCAAGATGCACAAAGAAGACTTCAGCTTTTTAAGAATCAAGACTTAAGAGTCCGCCCACGCAACGCTGTGCGTCGATCTCAAGCAGACTGCCACGAGCCGTTCAAATCTCCAAATAATTTCTCTGCCGCAGCTGTAAATCAAAATCCGCTGCTAGCTCAGCCGAGTTGGATTGCATTCGGCAATGCAATGCATGGACGTGATGCACTAAGTCAGTGTTCTTATGTCCGAAATTTCAGTCTGCAGATTCGCGTAATTAAGTCAATAAAAAAAATAAAATAATAGATGAAAATTTAAACCACAAGAAAATATGAATATTATAAAGAATATCAACGCAAAGAAAAATTTAAGTTTAATGTATTGAAATAAACAACATAAACTTATATTTATGATGAAAAATTTAATTTTTTTTTCTTTCCAAATTGTATAATTTAAAAAAATTTAAATCTGAGAAACTAAATTTTTCAAATCTGCAATTGAAATTTCGGAACAGTGTTATGCGGTTTTCGGGCTGTTGGCTTGGGTGACTGCTCGATTACTACACTTATTATCAGTCAACACCGTGGTTTGCATTATCCACTCACGGAGAAAGAATACATATATTTACATTTGTCAACAATCTCACCCACTGTACCACAAGAAAGCCAACATCAGCACTTATGAAGTCATGCTCTTGAAGGATATTTCATCCCCCGTTGAATGCAGTGGTACTCTGAAATTCGGCTTTGTGGAGCCAAATTCTCTTTTCAAATGAGTGAATTTATGCATGAACCAATCATACAGTGGTTCATGTTATCTGTGGTGGTAAACCTTCAACTCTGAGTTTCGAAAGCTCCGAAATTCTCAGAATGGACTCAGAGTGGACACTAAAATCTGATACGGTCACCATTCAGGGTCATCATATGTACAAAAATGAGCTTTGTGCTTCTTATACAAGAGTTCACTCAGCCACCATGAACATCAAACAGCCGAAAATTCACCAAACAAATTCTCGCAAAACTACCAAGCCTATGTTATGCCTAGAACTAGGAGAGCTAAAAGAACAAGTTTGGCCATCATAGGAATCAACGCGTTTTATTCCATCTATATTGAATTAGCTGATGCATGCATTGGCTAAATTCAATTTATTTAGTACATGTGATAGTCTCAGTACAAGAACTGAAGCAACAAGACTTCGGTATAAGGCCAAAGTTTTTTTCTGAATCAACCCAGCGCGTCGTTTTCTAAGTACAAGAACTGAGACAACATAACTTCCGGATAGGGCCAAAGTTAATTAGCCGAGCCAAAATAGCCGCGACTCAAAGCAAAGCCCTTCACCTGACCTAATCAGATCTAAGTAACTTGGGCTATCTTACTCTACTTACCAGTTCTTACCCACTGAACTCACTCACCACCCATAAAAGTATGCATCTTGAAAATTATTCCCCATGAAAAAAAATTAATTCTATAGAAAGAAAACAGAAAAAGTTAATATTTGCCTAAATATTTCTTAACGATTTAGTTTATTAAACCTATTTCACGGTTCTGCTGGTTCGATGCCTAAATTCGCCATAGCAGGCATACAGTTCATATGTCTGACGTATACTTAGCATATAGTCATGCTCCACCGACTAAGGAAACACAATCCAACGTTTAAATGACTAAGAAAAAGCTGTACCTCACGACCCGATTACTTTACTTAAAATCCTGTCAGCACTAAAAATGCAAACTTTTTAAGTTTATCTGAATCTCAGATTATCTACAATACTTCAGTTTTTGCGAATGTATAAAAACAACAATTAAAAATGCTAATTTGCAATTAAAACCATACAAAGCGGGTTTTCTCATCACTGATTTATATATGCAATACATTCAGCCATGAAATATCAGCCTTTTCAGGACATGGCATTACTCAAATTAGTTGTGTTGAAAAAAAACGTGCAATAACTTAAATTAACTGTGCCATAGTTACCGTGGTCATTTTCTTGGCAGTGCTTTTCCCTAGGACCGCAGCTCGTTTCCCTACGCTACTCAGGTACGTTATATCTGCTCTTACCTTTCAACTCATTTCGAATAAAGTCTGGTTCACCTGGAAAACTTGAGAAAATATATTTTTTCAACTGAATTATATGAAAAGGGTAATTTTTTGCAGCCAACCCGAAAAAAGTGCCAAACCACTCCTGAAATGATTCCTTGCCTGAAAATGGAATAATCGTGGCATCCAAGATAAAATTGTTTGCAGACAAAAGAAGTTTGAGAGTTATGAGTCCCTGGCAAGGACGACGAGAGTAGAGGTTATGAAGAGGATTGCTGACAACTTTACCGGAATTTATTGAAAAGTTTAACAACAACAGACTAAGGGCCATACGAATTTTTATGTTTTGCGGATCGTATGTAAGTGTATGAGGTGGAAAATAGTTGATGCCAGTTTTAGAGGAGATAGGGGGAAATTTTGCCATTATTTCTAAAGGTATAAAAACTAGCTTAAATATTTTGCAAGGAATATTTAACAGGGGAGTTATCCAATAAGATCAGATATCCAGCTAAAGAGGATGAATGGAGGATACTGCAAAGGTCATTTTTCTTTTCAAATATTGTTATTTATTTGAATTCTTCTTCTTCTTAGCCCTACCGCCCCTTTCGGGCCTTCGTTTCCAGCAAACAGCGCCTCCAACTGTCTCGGTCCGTTGACCGCGTCTTCCAATTCCGAAATCCGAGCAGCGATGAACTGTCTTCGTCGACCGAGTTAGACCAGCGTTTCCTCGGTATCCCCAGTGGCTGCCGGCCTTCAGTTCTCCCAACGAATACCTTCTTGGGTATCCGTTGTTCGTCCATGCGATTCATGTGTCCAGTCCATTGCAGCTTCCGCAGTCTTGCAATCCTTGAGACCTCCGCTTCGTCAAAAATTTCATACAGCTCATGGTTGTATCGAATTCGCCATTGGTCCCCGTCTCGCTTCGCTCCGATTATATTTTCGGATGCTTGGGTTAGGGTCCATGTTTATTTGAATTAGTATTTATGTTAACTGGATGTAAATTTTGCGCCGGTTATGCTCTTATTTTTGATTGAAAACTCGCGTAATCGTTTTATTATAGTAAAACCATGTAGTTAAGGAATTCATAAAATTGAAATTAATTTCCGCTTCTATTCATTAAATTTTCCCATTTCACTCAGCATTCCCCAAGTCCCGGAAAAAATATACCCGAAAATTGTACAAGCACAAAAAGGTAGATAAACCTTGAACACTTAAATAACTAAAGAGGAAAACTGCTTTCTCTCTGCGTTTATCCTATCTCCTTCTATCCTTCAAACTCTTGAATAAAACTTTCCTACTCCACTGCTTTGTTGATAATCGCAAAAATTTTATGGTCCTTAAACGTCGAGAGATTTTATTTCATATTTTTTGCCTCTCATCCCAAAGACAACTGTGAGCATTTCCGTTTTTGTTCAAAAGGTCGTCGCCAAAGCTGCCGCTGACATTTAAATGTTTTTTATGCTTTCCTTCCTCGTTTCGTTTTGAGTTTCAGAGAAATTAAGCATCATTTTACTTCAATATTCGTAAACCTGGAATGGCAATGAGGTGTTCAAAAAAAAAATTGAATGCACTGGCACTCCGATCTCAAGGTAAGTTAATCGAAAGATGACAAGGACATATTTCATCTAAGCTCCATCAGCAACTCAAGTAGTTAGAGCGGGAGAGAAGAGAAAATTGTTCCACTAAAAGTATCTCAAGGACTCCAAACTTCAAATAGAGAATTTAATACTTTGCTACGCACCCATCTCAACTGCAACTTATATATCAAATTGTCTATGTCGTATCTCCCAGTACTAATCTCATTTTTCATGACACACGAGTAGTTGTTCACTTTTCCATTCTGGGCTTAAAACTTTCTCAACTTAACATCGAAACTATTTTCTGTTTTCACTATTTTTCTCTCTGTAACTGTATTTGATATCAAAAGTGTGTTTTGAAAGGATTTTCATGTTTGCGAATGAGATTGGAAAACTGCTCAACTTTTTCCAATTTTTCATACTCGTATGCTTTGCTCAATTCAAGTCCCATTGGATTCCGAGTAATATAGCAAATATTATCCTTTTCTTTGATACATTAGAATCGAAGAATTGAAACATTGTAGAATGGTTTGTAGGTAAACAAATATGTTTGTCATATTTTTCAAATAGTATACAATTTTCTTAGAGACACGAGAGCAGATTTGATGAGATATTGAGAAAATTTGTTCATTAAGATAATGAATGGAGTAATATAAGAAATTAAAGATTATTGGTAGAAATGAGCTCTGTTCAAATTTACCATTCTAAAATTGCTTTTATTGATTGTGCTCCGACCTGATCCTGTGTATAAAATTAAAACAAGCGATGTTGCCGCCTTCACTCAGGTCATGAATGAAAGATTGTGCTTAGATGATGGATAATTAAACAAAATAATTAATATTAGTTTTCAATATTTCAGGTGAGATGCATATCACGTAAACCTAGAACGACAGAATATTTATTACAAAAACAAAATTTGAATAAAAATCTGCAAATATTCCAGAAAGGTTTAGAATTAAATTGAAAAAATTAAAAAATGTTGCAGAAAAAAATATATAGGGTGAATGCGGGTGAGATGCCGTGCCTGGAGAGATGCCGCACGTGCTCTAAAATCTCGCTCAAACCATATTCAGTGCCATAAACTCCAAAAAGCATACAAACGTCACTATTTCAGTACAGTCGTGTTTTAAAAATTTAGTCAATGCTATTGGTGAATCGGGAAATGTCATTCTAGTTCTGCGTATCTGAAATTTGCCCTTGAAAGTTTTTTATGCGTCTGTTTTCTCCGTGAATTTGTACCGTTCCCCGAATTTTTTTGTACAGTTACAGCTTTTGGGAACAATTTGTCGTTGTTGTGAACATGTAAGGTTAGATTTGAATTTATTACATATTTTGTATTCTTGAAAACCCATGCGGCATCTGCTCCAACTAAAAAGGAGAAATGCCGCTTCATATTTTGGTGTGGATGCCGCATATAAGGCGTCTCTCCCTTCAAATTGGACTAACTATATTGACGTATGAGCCAATAATTTTTTTTCTTTTTGTTCAGAGGTATTACGTCTAACTCATTCAATAGAATGCCGCGTATATATAAAAGTTCATCAACCCCAATGAGCAGTGAAATTTGGACCGAAGACCAACTTACGAATCGCCGAAAAGCTAAATATTCGACACAAGTTTTGTGAACGTACAGCAATGGTCGGAGTCACCTGGTTGCAGTCTTTTTTAGAGAAGAATCCTGAACTATCACTTTGGCAGGCAGAAAGACTTTCACTCTCCAGAGCCAGAGTAATGAATACTGATGATGTCAAAGACTATTTTGATTTGTTGGCAAAGGTGATGGCAGAAAATGGTCCCTTTAAAGGACCCTACCATGTATTAAATATAGATGAAATTGGTGTGCAGCTTCTTAATAAACCTGGAAAAAATATAACGTCAAAAGGAAATGAGGACGTTCATTTACTTACTACAAAAGAACGGGGGGAGAATACAACCGTAGTTACGTGCTGCTATGCAAATGGTAGCTTAATTCCACCTGTGTTGATTTTAAAAGGATTTGTCAACAGCAAGCCGGAGCTTTCTGATGGTCTACCAGCAGGATTCAACGTATATATGAACAAAAAATCATCATTCATCAATTCAGGCCCTTTTCTACGTCAGCTGAAAGAGCAGCTCATACCGCATAAACCAATTGGAAAGTGTTTACTAATCTTAGACGGCCATACCTCTCATTGCTCCGACGTAGCAATACCCCAAGTTGCTGACGATAAGGACATTATTCTTATGTACCTACCTAGTTATTGCACACATACTCTTCAGCCTGTAAATAGGAGTTTTTTTTGGCTACTTAAAGCCTACATTAATCAAGAAGCGGAAACGTAGATGCAGAATCAAAGCAGCCAAAATTTTACTATGTTAGATATCAAGCTGGTGAAGTCATTAGCAAAGCGTGGCTTAAAGCCGCTTGCGTTGGGGTTGCTGTGAGTGGATTCAGAGCTACGGGTATTTATCTATTTGACCCAAATGCGATACCAGGAAATTTATTTATTTAGATTCTATTTAACAGATAAAACATAATCCAATACAAAATGGAACAAAACAAACAGAAAAGAAAAGTAATGAATTCAATGGTACTAACAACAATAAATATGCATGTAAAATCAAATTAAAGCACCAAAAAAAATAAAGTCTAATATTTACTCCAGTTGAGTGTTAAGAATCAGGCTTCTTAATCTCAATTTAAAAACTAGGTATGAGTCGGAAAAGGGCCAAGCTCAAGCTTATCATGATTCCTTACCATTTGTATAATCGGAGAATGTAAATATTATATGTACGGACATACGGTCGCACAAAAAAATTGTTTGCCCGAGAAGAACGCGATGATTGACGAAGACGAAAGTCTGCAAACAATGTTAATGAAATTTGATTGTGGCAGAGTTGATACAGGAGACACTGATCTAGATACATGCGACGGGACGACAGAGTAGGGAAACGTAGGAAGGGTTGATATGGGATTTTGAATTTGTAAAACAAGACACGAGTAAATTTACGCCGGACATTCTCTAACGAGTCAATGAGGTAGGAGTGTTGGGGAGAATGAAACCCAACTACAGAGCAATATTCGAAGATAGGACGGGCAAGACAGATAAACAATCGGACGGGGGTAGATATATTGTTAAATTTATGAGCATGCCTGAAAATAAGTCCCAATATTTTCGAGGCCCTAGTAGTCACGATTAGAATGTGTGCATCAAAATTGAGCTTAGGATCAAAAGTAACGCCAAGGTCCTTGGCAGAGCTCACAGCAGCCAGTGGGACTTCATTCAACATATAGGTGAAAGTCAGCGGAGAACGATTTAGATGAAAAGTCATTTTATAGCATTTGGCAACATAAAGACAGAGGTAGTTAGATGCACACCAGTTTTTTAGTGCAATCAGGTCCATCTGAAGATATTGACAATCTTGTACCGACCTGATAGCTCAAAAGACTTTAAAATCATCGGCATAGAGTAGGCAATTGGAAGCGATAACCGAAGGAAGATCATTTATAAACAATAGGGGGCCTAAAATGGAGCCTTGAGGAACACCAGAGGACGGATAGAATGGAATAGAGGTAGTTCCACAGTAACTAACACAACATATACGAGAAGACAAGTAGGAGTCCATCCATGATAAGAGAGGGCCGACAACCCCAAAAGTTTTCAGTTTGTAACAGAGAAGTTGATGGTTGACCGTGTCAAATGCCTTCGAGAAGTCAGTGATGATGACATCAACCTGCAATCGATTGTTTAGGGCCTTAGCAATGAAATCGGTGAATTCAATTAAATTTGAGGCCGTAGAGCGACCTTTGAGAAACCCATGTTGTTCCTTAGATAAGATAGGGGTCAATGAAACTGAAAGCTGGTTATGTACCAGACGCTTGAGTTATTTTGGGGAAACAGGAAATTAAGGAAATAGGGCGATAATTGGACACAGAAGAAGGATCACCACTTTTAAGAACAGGAACAGCGTTTGTTCTTTTCCAATTAGTAGAGAAAATACCAGTCTTTAGACTGAGGTTGAAGTGAAAAGCCAGAGAGATACAAAGTGAAGACGCTAATGACTTGACAAAAATATTCGGTAAGCCATCAGGACCAGGTGATATATTATGATTAAGTGAATTAATGAGGGATTCAACTTCGACATGGTCAGTGAAAAGTGAAGAAATGTCAATGGAGTGAAGTACAGGTGTATTAACGGGATCGGCGACATGAGAAGAAAGAATAAAAGTTGACGAGAAGAACTGAGAGAACAAGTTGGAAATATCCTGTGGAGAAGAGCTAACTATGTTATTCCAGCGGACTGAAGGAGGGACAGAAGAGGAGGACTTGAAGGATCTAATGTATGACCAGAATGGTTTCATATTATTTGCCATGCGGGAACTCTCCAAGCTACTGAAGAAGTTTTTCACAGTAGTCTTTAATTCTTTATTTGCTACGAGACGCAGATCACAAAAGCAGGGTTCTGGATTCTTCAGTACCACAACGCTTGAAACGGCGGTGTGCCTTACTTTTAGCATTCAAGGCACAAAGTACTTGTTTAGTTAGCCATGGTTTCTGCTTTGCTTTGCGAAGAGCTTTTAAAGGTGTGAAGTGTTTGATCAACTCAAAGAGGTAATTATAAAACTTACTCAGAGCTTCCTCAAACTCCAAGTTATCAAAAAACTCCTGCCAGTCAACTAAGCTCAGCTCTGAGGCTAGAGGCTCGTAGTTTGCTTTGAAGAAGTTGAATTTCGGAGAAGAAGCAAAAGTACGACTTGACAAAAGTACAATGGAGAGATCGATCGAAAATGGTGGATGATGACTATCAATACCCACTAGAGGATTTAATGCAATGGAAACAGAAAGACAGTTAAGGGGAAAATTAGAAAAAACAAGGTCAAGTACTCGACCATTAGCATTAGGGATATTATTGAATTGCGATAGTGAACAGAGCTATAGAAACGAGGGGAGGGATAAAGAAGATGCATCGTTTGATGAAACAGAGAAAGGAAGGTTCTTGGTCCATTGAACTGTTCGCAAATTAAAATCACCGCATACTAGAATTAAAGATTGTGGATGATGCAGTAAGACATAAGAGGAAAACTCGTCAAAGAATGTCTCATACACATACAAAGGAGAGTTGCTAGGTATATAGACAGAGGAAACTAATAAAGATGTATTGTTAGGAAGGAAGGTCTTGACAATCACATAACTCACGACACGGGAAAAGCAAAAATCAGCACAAAAAGAGCTACGTACTGTATTACTAGCAGTTACAAGAACACCATCTCCATCTACTTTATTTGCAGAGGCCGAGTCCTGACCACAACGGTACATATCAAAATGAAGGAAAATTTCCGAGTTTAAGATGTTACTATTTAACCAGGTTTCCGTAAGACATATAAATACATCTTCGCTGAGTTGTAACGATAAAAAGAGCTTATCAAGCTTGGTCATTAACCCTTTTACATATTGGTAATATACTGAAATATTAGAAGTTAAGCTACAGTGATGAAATCTTATACAAGTTTGTAGGTTGCGGTCTTCTCGGTGCGCGAAAGGACTTCCTTCTTATTGAGCTAAATGGTTTAATAAGTACTCCAGGTGGCCGAGCTACAGGATTCAAATTAGTAACACAATTTGTGGGGCACTGTAAGCTTAAAAAAAGCTGCCAGTCTGTCCTCCAGATTATCCTTAGTTAATTTGTAGCAACAAATAACTTTAACAGCTGGCCCAAATTTTTTACAAACGTAAAACATTGTTGGAAGCTAGAGGTATTGCCTCAACAGATGGAGATGTTGTTTGTGTAGTTTTAGCTTTCGTTTGCTCGATAGCTCCAGTGCAGTTTGTTTTTGATGCAGAGCCCCGATACTTATGTGCAAGCAATGAGACAAATTAGAATTCATAGAGAACTCACGCACTGCAGTCAGAGATTCCTCCCAGTAAATATTTCCATGAAGTTTCACCCATTCCCATTATGCCAGCACACTTATGGAAAAGATCGAAGCAAGGAGCTACTGTCTTGAATTCACCTCAAATAATAAAAAATAAGAAAGAAATTATCAAGGAAGGGATAAAAAGGGATGCGTTGAGTAAAAACAAAACTGCTTTACATAAGAAAACGGTTGTAAAATCAACTGAGGAAAATTGGAGCGTTAGTTGCGATCAATCTTTAGACTTGAACAATGAAGAAAATGATGGCGATTGTCTTTGTGTAGGGTGCTACGAATGGTACTCAATGACAACCAAGCGTGTTGATTGGCTGTGCTCCGTAAAATGCAAAAATTTGGCTATATTTAAGATGTACGTTGTAGGACAACAAGTGTAACACATGCCAAAGGAAAGAAAACTTCAAAAAGCAGAAAGAATCCTCAAGGAAATAGATGCGGCGTCTCCACCGTTTTGAAGCGGCGTCGAGTAGAGACGCCGCTTGTATAGATTTTTTAAATATTTTTTTTTCATGTTTAGACCACACAAAAGAAATTTTTTTTTTTATATTTATAATCTACATATCTTTGAGTTTGTAATCAAGAAAAAAATTCATTAATAAATCTATTTGTTTCGAAACTACAAGGTTTTTTGAAAACATGCGGCAATCCTCCCGCATTTACCCTATGTTATCATATGTTTGTGTGGTCTGAAGAAAGGTCTGCCACTAACATAGGTCGCTAGCGTAGCCGTACCTTAAGGTGAGGTGCCATTGAATGCACTCACGTTGGATCGTTCGTGTTAGGAGTGAGTTCTGCCAATTGTTGCGAAACGTGTATTAGAGCCAGCGGGATGCTTTTGTACGCATCCCAATTACCCGAAGCCAAAACAAAGCTACGCAAAGTGATTATGGTGTTTGGGGAAAGATTTAATATAGTTCTTCCATAGCAGTTTATATCCATCGGCCAGCTAGGTTTATATGGGACGCGGAATCAATGGTATCGTAACGGGAAGATGGAGTCGAATCAGTAAATATGATTTCTATCAAGGGTGGTCGTGGAGTGCTGATCACGTTGTACATCTTTTTTAAAAATTAGTAGTTTGCGGATTGTTCGTATTTTACGGACATGCGTAGAAACACCAACTAGACCCTATATTCTAAGTAAATTTTGTATCGCCCAAGAATGCGACATTAAAGATAATTCAGCATGGAAAACAAAAAACTAAGATCCATGGCTTAATTTTAGTTACAAATTTTTTTAAAGAATCCTGTATAGAGTTTAGATATCATAAATCGTTTACAGATTGTAATTGTTTTACATTAAATACTAAGATGACAGCACTCCACCTATGTCGTATGTTTGATCAGTATTAATATAGTGATAGCTGTTATCGCAAATGCTTCAAAGAGGCTTGTAACTCGGTCTGCGCACTTTTCAGACTTCAGAAGCAAATTTATTGCTTGGTTTGAGGCGACTTTCATAATTGTCACTCAGCTAATTAACACAAACAAAATTCGAGGAAAATTTGTGTACTTTCAGTTTTGGCTTTTAGTATTTGAACTGACAAAAAACCTTTAATTATTTCGAAACCTGCAGATAGGCCTCGGAAGGGATTGGACTCATGGCAAAGACCTCGCAAACGAAAAAAGGACTATGGCATTGGATCTTGGAATGTCACATCACTCAAATACCCTGGCGCTGTTAAGGACCTTTTATCAATATCAATTAAAAATACTGGCAGTCCAGGAAATGAATTGGACTGGAAAGGGCATTCAAGACATGAGATCGCACACAATATTTAAAAGTGGTAAGCCTACTGGAAAACGAGAATTCGGAGTGGCCTCCATTGTGGATAGGGAGTTCGAATCGCAAGTTATTGATTTCAAGGCAGTCAATGAACGGTTACGTGCGATCCTTATTAAAGCGAAATTCTTCAAAATCTGGCTGAATAATGTTCACGCACTGACCGAAGAAAAGGACGAAGAAACGAAGGAATCGCTTTACAATCACCTGGAAAGACTGGTCGACTCATTGCCCACAAACGACACAAAACTTATTCAGGGTGATTTCAACGCTAAGGTTAGTAATGAGCTATCTCATCGGGGAACGACTGGAAGATATAGCCTCCACGATGAAATAAATGACAATGGCCAGCGCCTGATTGACTTTGCATGTAGAAGGAATCTAGTCATACGTTCAACTTGCTTCCCACATCGACGCGTTCATAAAATGACCTGAGTATCACCGGATGGCAATACACAAAACCAGATCGATCATGTTCTGATTCAACAACGTTGGGTCTTGAGCATACCTGACATCCGTACATACAAATTAAACTATCGATGTCGTATGGCAAAGGCATATTCAGCGAAAACAAGCCCGCTAAAAAAAAACAGCCAGCTGGCTCCCATCTTATCAGACGCATCGTTAAAGAAGAGCAACGAGCTCTGGATGGAAGTGCAAGTGGCTATCAGAACCGTGGCAGAACAAACGATCGGACATCAAACTCGGCGCAAGAGTAATGGTTGGTTCGATGATGAGTGCCAGAATGCGTTAGATAAAAAGAATCAGGCGTACAAAGAATACGTAGGTGGGAAAACCAGGACAAAGAGAGAACACTATGAAAATTTCACAAGAGTAGCAAAAAAGATAATAAGGATTAAGAAAAGAAAATACTATGACGACCAACTGAGAAGTATAGATGTAAGTTTAGCAAACAACAACACAAGACAAGCTCTGTCGCAATGACTGCGGCAATATAATCGCTGATGAAATCAAGATTAAGGAAAGATGGGCATCATACTTCATGAACCTCCTTAATCCTCCGCACAGCTCCAGAACATCGGAGCCTTTAGATATCTACGGAGAGCTTCCATTGGCCCCACCAACTCTGGATGAAGTATGTTCCATCCTTAAAGCCCAAAAGAATAATAAAGCGCTGGGAGCTCATCAAATATGGTGGCAGTAGTGTTCATCAAGCTATTCACAAAGTCATCCAGTATATTTGGCAACAAGAACATATGCCGAGAGAATGGAGCCACTCAATTCTATTCCCCATCCACAAAAAAGGTGACAAGCTACAGTGCGAAAATTATAGAGGCATATCACTACTTTGTACGGCGTATAAAATATTTTCTGAAATCTTAGAAAATAAAATCGGGTCATACGCCAACAGTATTCTGGGGGTTATCAAGGTGGTTTTAGGGCAGGTGGATCAACTACAGACCAATTGTTCACAGTCAAGCAGGTACTTGAAAAGTGCTGGGAGTTCAACATAGACGTACACAAAATTTTCGTTGACGTCAAGCAAGCATACGACAGTATTGATCGTAACGTACTGTATCAAATAATTGTTGGTTTTGACATCCCAGCCAAATACACAAAATATCACACTTGGCGAAGGCCATATGGAAAATGTTACCGAATTTGTGTATTTAGGCGCCAAAATAATGAAAACGGGCAATGAAAGAGACAAAATACGCCGAAGAATACAGCTCGTAAATAAAATATTTTATTCAGTATTGACGATCTTGAAGACCAGCTGCATACACAGGAAAACAAAGTTCCAAGTATACAAATCTGTGATAATACCTGTGTTATGCTATGGGTGTGAAACGTGGAACCTAACCCAAGCATCCGCAAATATATTGAACGCCTTTGAGGGACGGGTTCTGAGGCGAACAATCGCAGCGAAGCTAGATGGGGACCAATGGCGAATCCGATACAACCATGACCTGTATGAAATTTTTGACGAACCGGAGGTCTCATGGATTGTAAGACTGCGGAAGCTGCAATGGGCTGGACACATGAATCGTATGGACGAACAACGGATACCCAAAAAGGTATTCGTTGGGAGAACTGAAGGCCGGCGGCCAGTTGGGAGACCGAGGAAACGCTAGTCTGACTCCGTCGACGAAGACAGTTCATCGCTGCTCGAATTTTGGAATTGGATGACGCGGTCAACGGACCGAGACAGTTGGAGGCACTGTTTGCAGGAAAGGGGCTGTAGTGCTAAGAAGAAGAAGATTTGAAATGACCACTAAAAGTAAATCAAATTATACAGGGTTATCCATTTTGTGGTTGGGAAAGTATAACCATGTTTGATATTTGTCAAAATTAAATGTCATCCAAGGAGTGCTGTTTTTAGTTGAAGGTTTGCCATTTAGAAATATGGATCGTTTAATTGTCGATTCTGCTGTATTAACATTTAGGGCTTTACGAGTCAATTACGGTCGAGATAGTCGACGTCCACAGCAAACAATTTCGAACACAGTGAGAAAATTTGAAGAGACTGGATTGATTATTGATATTGCAAGGCCTGTGCATCATCGCAACATTCTTTCTGCTGAAAACATCGCTGCCGTTGCTCAAAGTGTGGAGGAAGACCCGAATTTGTCGAATACTCGACGTGCTCAACATTTGGGCTTGTCTTACGGCTCATTGTGTCTCCATCCGTACAAAATCCAACTCAGTCAAGAACTTAGGCCTCAAGACCATACACAAAGCAGATGGTATACGAATTGGGTGATTGAACAACAAGCCATTGATAACGATTTTTCGAACAAAATTTTCTTTAGTGATGAGGCACATTTTTCGCGCAGTGGTTACGTAAATAAAAAGAATTGCCACACATGGGGCTCTCGAAATCCTCAGGTGATCGCAGAAAGGCTTTTGCATCCGGTAAAAATGACCGTTTGGTGTGCATTATGGTCTGGTGGTGTTATTGGCCCGTATTTTTTTGAAAACGATTAAGGAAGAGCCATTACAGTCAATTCTGACCGCTATGGACGGATGTTAACCGATTATTTTTGGAGAGAAATTGAAGATTATGATCTGGAGAACATGTGGTTCCAACAGGACGGAGCCCCAAGCCACACAACACAGTCTAATCGAGCACTTTTACAAGAGAAATTTCCAGGACGCATAATTTCGAGATTGAGTGATGTCAATTGGCCCGCAAGATCCTGGGACCTAACACCTTTGGATTTCTTTTTATGGGGCTAAGTCATTGAAAATTACCTCAAAAAGATTGAGGCCTGTAAGAGGTCCCGTGGAAGACATTTGAATGATGTTGTATTTCACGTGTTCCTTTTGAAGAATTTCAATATATGAGTGTTTGAAAAGGTTTTGGACATGTTTATTTTTTTTGTTAATTTTAATTGGCAAATGAAAATAAATTCATAAGAACAACAAATAAATACAAAATAAGGTTCATACTATTCTTTTTAGGTTTTGTAAAGTAATATTATAAAATCCGACTAAAATTGCGTCTTGTCCGTCCGTGCGTCACAGCATTACCTCGCAAACTATTCGTACATAAGCTAGAAATATAAGATTTTATAAGTAGGTGTAAAGTGCTGCCCTCTTCAAATTTCCACCACAAAAAACCATTTAGGAGGTATTTAAGGGGGTCTCCTTATACAGGGGAGTGGCCCCTGAAAAAAAAAGTTCTTCGAATATAGACAATATGGGTATCAAATGAAAGGCTTTAATGAAAACTTTTAAAAACATGTCTAAAAAAACAAGGGGAAATGGACAAAGATTTTGTGTCCGCCCCCCCCCCCCCTCGCAATTGGACACATCTGACCTAAAAAATTTAGAAAAAAATAAAGATTTAAGTCTTTAGAAGCACTAGGGCAACAAATACATCAAAAGTCGAAATTCGGTCAACTCTGTTTATAATACTACATTTTATAAATTTAACATTCTTGCCTATAAAGTCAAAATGGGACCGTTGAATTTCCCAAAAGCTTCAGCTGATTGAATATTTAATAATTACAACAACATTAAAACGTGATATTAGGGAGATGTACGTTTGCAACGGACCTAGGCACTACAAATATGTAGGAATTTTGATGAAAATTTTAGAAATGGTTTGTAGTATTGATGTGTTATCATGATAATTCAAGCAACGGGCTCAAAGCACTTGGAACAAAATGGTGGCGAATTTAAATACCATACAGAATAACTAGGATTTAATTTTACAAACTCAATTCATGGCATCTGTATATGAGTTGAGTTTTGATATGCAAAACATATTGTATGCTTTACGAATTGTTTCACAAAACCCTTCTAGCAGGAGCACTCTCCTGCTCCTTCAACTTGTTTTATTTTAAAGCCGTCGGGTATTGCTTTTTTGTGTGAGTAGACGCGTTTCGACAAGTTTGTCAATGTCACGGTGTTTGTATCCTATTTAAATGTTGTTCAGTCGTTGGAGTAATTAATGGAAGTCATCGGGATGGAGTGGAGTTTCTGCATCATTGATCTGTACGCTGCTAGTTTACGTTGCGTGAGGTGGTTAGATGTAACGAGTATGCCTTATATATATATATATATATATATATATATATATATATATATATATATATATATATATTTATTTTTATATATATATATATATATATATATATATATATGTATTTATATATATACATAAATATGTATAAATATATATATATATATATATATATATATATATATATATATATATATATATATATATATATATATATATGTATATATATGTATGTATATATAAATATATGTATATATATATATATATATATATATATATATATATTTATATATATATATGTATATATATATAAATATAAATATATATATATATATATATATATATATATATATATATATATATATATATATATATATATATACCGTGGCGGACAAAAGCCTACAACAACTCCTTATATTGAGATTCTGGTTAACTGGAAGCTTCAATCAAAAATCCATTTATAAAAAAATCAAGATAAAAACTTTTCATACCAGAATTAAGGAGAAATTGGCGGACAAAAGCCTACAACAACTCCTTATATTGAGATTCTGGTTAACTGGAAGCTTCAATCAAAAATCCATTTATAAAAAAATCAAGATAAAAACTTTTCATACCAGAATTAAGGAGAAATTCATAAAAACATAAAAAATTGGATAGACAAAAGTCAACGACAGTCTGTGCTGACTCAGTTACACACAACAAATTTCCAACTGGACGTATCGGAATATCATTAATAAATATTTGTTTATTTGCTCCTATTGTCATTCTATATATGTGTATATATATATTCTATTTAAGTTTAATCGCTAGTTCCTAACTGTAAGGACCGCAAAATGTTATCGCGAAAAGAAGTTTTGTAGTGATATGCGAAATTTGGTCGTACAGTATGAAAAAGACAATAAATCGTGCTCAGAAATCGCGAAATAACTGAAACTTAAACGAACTTCTGTGTATACAATCATCAAAAACTTTGAAAACAGTGGTTCCATTGAAAATAAACCGCAAACTGGCCGACCGAAAAAGTTATCACGCAGAGACATTAGTTTCATCCTAAAAGAACTGAACAGTAATCCCAAAATAAGTGCTCCAGATTTGGCGAAACAAGGGGGTACGGAAAGAAAAAAGGATGTCCATGCAAGAACCATCACGAAAGCATTAAATATTAATGGGCTTCAAAGCAGGACTCCGCGTAAAAAGCCATTAATATCCGCCAAAAATCGACATCCCCGTCTACAGTTTGCCAAGGGCTATATTGGCAAGGACAATGATTTTTAGAATCGCGTCTTTTTCACCAATGAGTCCAAATTGAACAATTTTGGAAGTGATGGTCGCAATAAAGTATGAAGGGAAAAGACCACGGCTTTAGAGACCAACAATTTGATTCCTACTGTCAAGCACGGTGGAGGTAACGTGATGGTTTGAGGAGCCATGGCTGCATCTGGGGTAGGCAGATTGCCTCTTGTTGAAATTACAATGGACCGTTATGTTGACAAGCGCCTGTTAGAACAATATTTGAAGCCCTCAGTGGAAAAGTTGGGTCTTGCAGAGAGATGGATTTTCCAACAAAACAATAATCCAAAACACACGGCGCTTTTCGTCAAGAGCTGGTTGTTGTACTACGCTCCGAGGCAACTTAATATGCCTCCGCGAAGTTTGAATTTAAACCCAATAGAGCATATATGGGAGCTTTTGGAACGAAAAATTTAAAAATGTTGCATAAAAATGAAAGTTTGTTGAAGGAAGCGCATCTGCAGAAACTGGTAATTTAGTCGCCTCTATCCCTTAAGACTGCAAGCAGTAATTGATGCAAAAGGGAGTCCAACCAGAAGCAAAAAATTTTAAAAATTCGAATACGTTTAGTTGTAAATATTTTGTGTACAAGTCAGCCAGCACTGAATGTCGTAGACTTCTGTACATTCATTTTTTTATGTTTTTATTGATTTCTTGTTGAATTTGTTTCGAAGTGGATTTGTATTTTTTTCATAAATATATTTACGTTACTGAAAAACGCACACCAATGGATTTTTGATTAAAGCTTCCAATTAACCAGAATCTCAATATAAGGAGTTGTCGTAGACTTTTGTCCGCCACTGTATATGTATATGGGATATAACGAAATTTGTGACTACGCCAAAGGTTGCAATTTGACTCCGATTTTCACCAAATTTGTAGAAAAGGTGTACTGAGTATGTATCTCGACTAAGTACATGAGCCAGCTATATTGGCCTAGCGAAAGCAAAATGGCGGCCATTTTAGACGAAAAATCGTGATTTCTGTTCTGACCAAAGTAAAGCTCCGATTTGGAATAAATTTGGTACAAAGGTTGACTGTTGTATCTGATGAATCTCACAATAAAAAGTTAAAAGTCGGCTCGTTTGAAATAAAATGGCGGCCGCTGAAAGGTCGAAAAACGTATAAAACTTTATTGTTGTAGTTGTGACCAAAGCTTGTAACCGATACTAATAAAATTCGGTAGTTTGATAAAAACTATAAGTGTCTAAAGACTTCTGTAAGAAAACTAGAGGTCAGGTCACAAAAAAAGTGGCCGCCAGTTGAAACTCAAAATTTCAAAGGCTTCAAAAGGTCGCAATTTAGATCCGCTGTATACGAAACATGGTCATAACATCGGAATCTATTAGATCTAAAGTCATTGACATTTTGGTGATCATGCATGTGCAAATTTCAAAATGGCGGTGGTTTAAATATGCCGTCATATTTTCCAACGGATTTTGATAAAACTTGAGATAATGGATCTCTGTACTAAGTTAGATAAAAAAGTCAAAAATTTAAAACGTAATTTTTTTAAGCTGCCATTTTCACTAAAAATTGTGTACTTTTGCCCTGTCTAGAGTGAAACTCTGATTTGAACGAAATTTGGCGCATTGATTAATGCAGTCTTAGCACACAAAGATTTAAAATATCCAAAATCAAACGCATGCTTTCAAAATGATGGCTTCCAAAGGTCTGAAGGCAAGCGCAATTCGCTATTTTAGTAGCAACTGAAAAAATGAATATTTTTCATGGTAACGTTTTAAAAGACTTAACTTGGAAGTATTTATAAAGCAGACCATTTTTAAGGTGTTGTAAAATATTTTTACAATCCCCTAAAATTTATAAAGTTGCAACTTGTCTGTCTGTCCGTTCGTCCGTTTTTTCGTGCGTCACAACAAGTTTTCTCACAAACCACATGAGCTAGAATGAGGAAATTTTCTACGTAGGTCGAAAGTGGTGCCTCTCGAAATTTGCAGTGCAAGAACATATTTTACGGTATTCAAGGGGAGCCTCCCCATGCAGGGGGTGACTTAAATTTTTTTAATTCTGTAGCCCTCTAGCAGCCAAGATTCCGATAAAACTTGAAATTATAAGTTATCAAGACAAGTTAATTTAATTTAATTATGCAAATCGGATGACAAATAAAACAGTCAAAAATTTACAGCTTAATATTTTTAGCAGCCGTTTCCAGTAAAAATTCAAAAGGACGGCCCCTGATAGTTCAGAAAAGAATTGAAAATGTATATATTAGTGGCAACGCAAGTGGTTATGGAAATCTTTTGAAATTAACTATTTGAGCTATTTAAGCCGACAAGTTATCACCTTTGTGTGATAATCACTGTGAAATGTGTAAACAGCAAATGTGAGAAGGGTGGAACCTGTATTTATATGTATATAATAATTTATCATCCGCCGATTTCAGTATGTGATACATACGTCTGCATATCAATATAATTAGCAA
This sequence comes from Odontomyia ornata, assembly GCA_963969285.1. Classification (NCBI taxonomy): domain Eukaryota; kingdom Metazoa; phylum Arthropoda; class Insecta; order Diptera; family Stratiomyidae; genus Odontomyia; species Odontomyia ornata. Next base: position 200,914,779 of record OZ017741.1, read on the forward strand.
AATATTTGCGCCCTTATAAAGGGTCTCTAAATACGAATGTCGGCAGATTCTTTTAATGCTCATAAATACCCATGTGGTGCTACAAAAATTGCAGTAAGAAGTCTAGTAGTTGGGAAGCCAAATTCTTTTTAGAAACCTTACGTTACACATGAGAAATCTACCTTCCCGGCTTTTTTAAATTCATCCGATTTTCATAATTTTCGGCGAAAAAATATTATTACAGTTATCCGCAACCCCAAGTTTCGTTAAAATCTGTTGAAAAATATGGCCACTAGAGGCCAACAAAAATCTGGAAAAATCGTATATTTGAGCCACCGCCATTTTGAAGCTTGATAATGGATGATCACCAAAACCTTTAGACCTGTTTATTTTCTATTCCAAAACTAAGTTTCATGCACAAGAAAAGAAAGAAAATTGTGACTTTTAGAAACCTTTCAAGGTTCGAGTTTCAACTAGCTGCCATTTTGTTTTTTGTCACCTGACCTCTAGTTTTTCTTTACACATTTCTTTAGGTACTTATAGTTTTTCCCAAATTGTGTAATTTCAATAACATCGGCTGAAAAGTGTAGTCACAACTACACCAACAAATTTTTGCACGTTTTTCGACGTTTGAGCGGCTGTCATTTTGTTTCTGACGATTCAACTTTGGATTTATCATACGATACCGTAAATCTCTGTACAAAATTTCATCTAAGTTGGAGCTATAGTTAAGTGAGCACAGAAATCACGACTTTTCACCTAAAGCGGCAGACATTTTGTTTCCTCCAGGCCGAAATTGCTGGTTAAATTTGGTGAAAATTGGAGCAAAATTGCAACCTCTAGCGTGGTTACAAATTTCGTTATATCCCATACATGCACACATACATATATATATATATATATATATATATATATATATATATATATATATATATATATATATATATATATATATATGTACATATATATATAAATATATATATATATATATATATATATATATATATATATATATATATATATATATATATATACGAGTATATATATATATATATATATGTGTGTGTGTGTGTGTCTATATATATAAATAAATATATATATATATATATATATATATATATATATATATATATATATATGTATATGTATATATATATATATTTTGCGGGGAGTACTTTTTCATTGAAGAAAAAGGCTGCCGAAAGTCATCGTATTTTGGTAGAAGTGTATGGTGTGCATGCTCTAACTGAGCGTACGTGCCAGAAGTGGTTTGCATGGTTTGAAAGTGGCAATTTAGACTTGGCGGACGATGAACAGCTCGAACAGCTCAAAAGTTTAAAGGTCACGAATTGGAGACACTGCTCGATCAAGATCCATCCCAAACTTGCAAAATTACGTGGCGTCGCTCAAAAAATCATTTCCGGTACCGGTAACCGGTAATTTCTCTCGAGAAATTTACCTGAAACACCCTTCACGTAGTAAACACATTTTCTGTGATAGCTAATTAACTCTACTGTACTGTCGAGATATGCTAATGCCATTTGTATTGTAAGTCTGAAAAACTGATCAAAGTTTGTAATATTTCGCTGAGGGTGCTCTTATGCATCTGAATTCGTATTCAAACAACCTACTTGAAATTTAGGATTGATGAATAACATTGAAAGGGCATTGAAATTTTCTCAGTAGAAAAATATTTTTGTGTGACTTCAGGTTTTGCTTGCTTAGCACAATTGTAGTCGTAATAGGTGTTTAATAATACTATCTTGTTGATTTTGTTAGGTTTGAGGTAAAATCGGTTAGATTTCCATATTTTCTTGTTTTCATACTAAGGAAAGAATGGATTCTTCTGCCTTGCCTTGCCAAATTATTAAAAAAACGGTTGAATTATATAGTTTGTATAAACTCTTATCTTGAATGTGCAGATGGATAGTTTATCACTGTGACAGGTAATGCTCAGTTGAAAGTATGAGGATAATAACATACAAGGTGCTTTCCTAAATAAACGAGACTTTACTCGTAAAATTTTTTTAGTGGCGCCATCTGTAAATGAGATAGTGCGTTGGAAGCTACATCCCTACCTGACTTCCAGTGAAAGTTGTGTGACATTCGGCTCAGTCGAATTGAAGTTATTGCGTCTAGAGTGACAGTATGTTTGTGTCATCGGTACAAAAATGAGTTTCGAACAAAGAGCTAATATCAAATTTTGTTTTAAAATCGGTAAAACGTTTACCGAAACATTTGAATTGATGAAAAAAGTTTATAGCGATGATTTTCTATCTTAGGCCAAAGTTTGTGAGTGGTTTACACGTTTTAGAGATGGTCGTCAGGATATAAATGACGATGAACATACAGGCCGCCCAAAAACAGTGATTACCGAAAACTCCATCGAAACTGTGCGTGAATTTATGAAAATGAGCTGAAATCATCGTTGAAATTCATGAAATCGGAGTTGAATATCTCCAAAACATCGATTTATCGCATTTTTACAAATCATTTGGGCTTACAAAAGGTATGTGCACTTTTTTTTAAAAATAAGCGAGACTTTTGTCATAAAAACCCCCTCTTGTGACTGGTTTTTTGACTGGAAATCGCATTTTAACCATTAATCACTCACCGTATTCGCCTGATATGGCTCCGTGTGCTTTCTACCTATTCGGAACATTGCATTTGGCCATGAAAAGAAAACGTTTTGCGTCCGTAGAGGGCATCCAAAAGGCTTGTACTGACATCGTGAATAACATTCCGCGCAATGACCTGAAACACTCTTTCGAAAAGCTTTTGGATCGCGCCAAGCAGTGTATCGAGGCCGAAGGAGACTATTTTGAATAAATAAACCCGAATTTATCAGAACAAAGCTCCTGTCGTTTCTATTTTAGCTCAGTCTCGTTCATTTTGGCAAGCACCTTGTAGATAGCATTATTTTCATCAACGTGAATAAGTATAGTCTACGTGCTATGATGGTTAGAGTGCTTACTACTTATTCTGAAGCTGTATGGTTTCGTGTTAATTGATTTTTTGGACTGACTAAATGGTTTGTAATGTCATGTCGCAACTTGATGGACATACGTACAAGCATACTAGGTATTGACCACATCACCTTCAATAATAACATAACAGTTATGAAACACATCCCACCGCTAAAGTTCAACTTGGATTGCTGGTTGATGTAATGTCACTTACGTTATCGATTACGAGACTATTTAAGCTGAAGAACGAGTAGTATACCTACTTCTAAACAGAACTGATTTTGTGTGATTTTCTCCTTCTATGGTCTTATCAACGAAACGCACTTTGAATTTCCTAATGATTCTCCCCTTTATCCCTTTGAAGTTCAAAGCGTACGGATGCAATAAAGTTTTCTACAAACTCCTTGAATGGACTCCTACATCTCACTGTATAAAATAATGAATCAGTGTAATTGAATCTTTCAGAAAAGTTATTATGGCATTTATTCAGGATAGTAGAAAACGTATTACATTAAAATAGCAATAGATGTCAAATAACAAAGAATGAAAGAACAGGCAAAATGCTTTCATAAAAACACGAGGACACAACGATAAAAGAAGTGCTGCAGAATGTCCTATACACACTTGCATTCAAACATAAAAGTCAGGCCAGACACAAAGGAAATTCCAGGCCACCTCGCATTACCATAAATATGCGGTTGGGATGTGTTGGGACGAAAAGCGTACGTGATACAAATAAGCACGTTTTATTATGTTCTTCCTGCTATTTTTTCTTTTATTACGTTTCTTAACATCTGTGAGTATTGCCTGGGATCAGCATGAAATTCTTTCAAGCCTTTTACGAGATTCTACGATGCGAAGTAATTTGATGCAAAAAAAGAATAACGAAATAGAAAAGTCAGACAAAACAAAAATGTGCATTCGTGGTTGCAGCTTTTTTTGTACGTACGTGCATGCATATGTAGATATGTTTCATACATGCAGTGCAGCACTTTCTTTCACTTGCGCAACTATTTTAAGTATGTGTAAGATTTATAACGTATTGCAAAATTCCCAGTGGTTTACATTGCAGATAGAATTGGAATACGTTTTTTAAATGAGAAAGCAACAAAAGAGTGGAATCTATAGCTAGGGTCGAGATCAATGAGGAGAAGTTGGACTTTTATCCAAACAAGATAGCATAGTATCCATATAACCAATAAAAGTGATGCGAAAAATGCATTTGAAAGTCTCTATTAATGTTAACTTCAACTACTATTAAAGATCTCCCAATAAAAGCACTTTCTTTAGATTTTCATAGAAGCTTACAATACCCCTGTCTGCTCCAGAGTCACTTTCTCATGTATTATCAAGATTTGCTTAACTTGCTTAGGTCGCTCGTATTTTAAACAATCATTCACTTGATGAGTTTGCTAGTAATCTCATAAACACTTACGAGACCGCGTTCATATCAATTTTATCTATTTTACGCTTGGGAAAGTAAAGCTGAAGAAAACACGTAAAATATTCAGTTGGAAACATTTTATTTAATACTAAGATTGAACCTTGCCATTATACGTGCAACAAAACATCATTTAAATGTCCTCCACGGGACCTCTCACAGACCTCAATCCTTTTGAGGTAATTTTCAATGACTTTTCGGCACATTTCCGGCAATATCTCGGCCATAACTTCACAAATATTGGTTTTCAATTGCTCAAGATTTTGAAGATTGTTCGCGTAAACACGACCTTTTGCATAGCGCCATAAAAAGAAATCCAAAGGTGTTAGGTCGCAGGATCTTGCGGGCCAATTGACATCACTCAATCTCGAAATTATGCGTCCTGGAAATTTCTCTTGCAAAAGTGCTCAATTAGCCTGTGTTGTGTGGCTTGTGGCTCCATCCTGTTCGAACCACATGTTCTCCAGATCATAATCTTCAATTTCTCTCCAAAAATAATCGGTTAACATCCGTCCATAGCGGTCAGAATTGACTGTAATGGCTCTTCCTTGGTCGTTTCCAAAAAAATACGGGCCAATAACACCACCAGACCATAGTGCACACCAAACGGTCACTTTTTTCGGATGCAAAGGCTTTTTGCGATCACCTGAGGATTTTGAGAGCCCCGTATGCGGCAATTCTGTTTATTTACGTAACCACTGAGCGAAAAATGAGCCTCATCACTAAAGAAAATTTTGTTCGAAAAATCGTTATCGATGGCTTGTTGTTCAATCTCCTAATTCGCATACATTCTGCGTTGTGTATGGTCTTGAGACTTAAGTTCTTGAGTGAGTTGGATTTTGTACGGATGGAGATGCAAATCCAAATGCAAAATCCGCCACAATGAGCCGTAAAACAAGCCCAAATGTTGAGCACGTCGAGGAATCGACAAATTCGGGTCTTCCTCCACACTTTGGGCAACAACAGCGATATTTTCAGCAGAAGGAATGCTGCGATGATGCACAGGCCTTGCAATATCAATAACCGATCCAGTCTCTTCAAATTTTTTCTCTGTGTTCGAAATTGTTTGCTGTGTAGGTCGATTATGTCGGCGTTATAGGTTCGTGAAGCGGTTAATGTCGATACAGCAGAACCACCATTTTTATAATAAAATTTAATAATTTAACGCGTTCTTCGACTGTTAGACGATATATATTTCTAAATGGTGAATCTTCAACGTAAAAAAACACGCTTTGGATGACATTTAATTCTGACAGATGTCAAATGGCAGAGTTATACTTTCCTACCACGAAATGGATAACCCTGTACTAAGAACATATAGTATGCACGCCAACTTACATACATATGTTGAAAGCTAAAGCGTTTTCAGACAAAAGTGTTGCTGATTTCTGCAATTCTCAATCAATTTTGCTTTCTCGATTCCAGGTCGGATACCGTCTACATTGATGATATGTTTTTTCTCTAAACTCAGAGTCAGCCCGTCGATTTCCAATACTAGCAAAAATTTTTTAAGCCTCTTCAATCCGCTGTCAACTTCTCGGCTCGATAAAATGATATTGTCAAGATATGCTACCGCTTCTCTGGGATCCATTAGGGAGATAATTTCATTGATCAGCAACTGAAATACTCCAGAAATATTTACGAAACCAAATGGGAAAGCCTTTGAATCGTCGGCCACTTCTACCTGGTGATATCCCATCCTCAAATCCAGCACTGTAAAGTATTTATTTCCGGGAATTTGCATAAAATGGTCCTCTATATTGGGCATCGGAAATATTGGTTTGATCGTAATGCTATCTGAACGTTGATGGTCGACACATATGTAGATGGCGTTTCTCGGAACAAAGTGCGGTTGTTACCGGGGTCGACCATCCCTACCACTTCATGGCCATTCACATCGATGTTTTGAACGATTTCCGAAGTTTCGTTTTTCCCCGTTTTAATTTCAATGGTTTTTGTTTGCAGTAGTGGTTAAGTAGACCTCTTGGGACAATCTACAGCTTTGTGTGTGGTATGGGAGCACAAGGAACTCCGCTCGCGGCGTTGAGGAAGCGGATTGATGTATTTCTCAGCTTAAAACAGTTATAGCACACAGTTTTGTTGTGTTGTTTTGATTTTCGAAAGGACAATGATGGTGGCTCATGTCCTCTGGAGTTTACCTGTGACATGTCTGGGCATTGCGATTTATTAACATTTGCGTATTTCACAATATCACATGAAATGTACTGTTCAATTTGAATTAGCAATTCAAAACACTGTCGATATTGCTGCTTCGAGGTTATGTGCATGAAGTCAGGGTCAATGACATATCGCACAATTGCCATGTCCAGCAACTGACATTGGCGGCTCAATGACAATGTTCGGTAGTAAAATTGTTCTAATGACTCTGATAGCTGACCTTTGGCATCCGCGATTTGGACGTGCATGTCAGTAATGTTCCTCGTGGCGGGAAAATCTAGCAAAAACTGACGAATAAAACCGGGCCACGAATCAAAGACAGGCAAACTATTGACCCAGGTTTTGGCAGGCCCCTTCAATTTGGAATATACTGCCAACAATACAATTCTTTCATTCCAACCATACGCGCTATTTAAGTTTGACACTCGCGAAATAAATTGTTCGGAGCTGAGAGGCCCATTAACGAAAGAGTTGAACGAAAGCAAGACGTCAAATACATCACGAATACATTTGGATTTGAGTGCGGTGGTGGAGCACAGGGATTCTGGTAATTTACTGGCACAGCAGAGAGCGAGGTTTGCGTGGCGGCAGACTGAGGTACGGCATGAGATGGAGACATGATATAGGGCAAACTCGGAGAAACAGATGTCACGATCGGTGCCATCGTGTATTTGGATGGTTGAATATTACAAATTTTAAGACAAACGACCCGGCGAGTCGACACGGAATGTTTATTGATTCGATTGATGGTTATCAACTGCTTGCACACTATCATGGTGTTGGTATCGCTGGCTCATTGGACGGCGTTGCCAGGTTACCTCACAAGTTAGGCTATTACTTTTTACGATTTGAAAATGAATAAATGTAACCTTATCTAAGGAATATTCTTCTTCCTTCCAAAGTAGCTCTTGAGCAAAAATATTTTTCATTTCGATAAACTCTTTGTGAGGTTAATGCAAGAAACGAATGCGAGTGAAATATATTTCAACACATACATATATAACTTATTGGCAGTAAGTGAAATACAAACAAAAATTTAAATAAAATAAATCAATAGTCATCTGTCGTGACTATGAGGTAACATCTGTGAAAAGGCCGCCTCTGCAGGGATGGACTACGGCGCAATTGAGAGAAAACAATGAAAAGCATGTTTTTATTACTCCTTTTTATTGGAAACTTCATAGAATTTGTAATCGATCACGGATGGATGGATAGACGGACGGTTTACAAAAGCCCAAATATTCTCAGTAAAACAGGTGATCGAAAAAAGTTCGGAATATCACACCGATGTGCATCGACTCTTTGCAGACTTCAAGCAAGCATACAACAGTGTTGACAGAAACGCGCTAGACAAAATAATGCTTGACTTTGGTGTGAAAATGAATTTAGTCCGGAAAGCCAAGGTCACAACGCTAAACACAGAGTCCCAGGTCGAGGTAAACGATGAACTAACGGCCTGTTTTAGAATGGAATCAGGCTTGAAGCAAGGTGATTGGCTTGCCTCAATGCACTTGAATATTGCGCTGGAATACGTCATTAGGGAGACGTCAGCTCAAACCTCGGGTATACTATTCTTCAGGTCCGCACAATTGGCAGAATATGCTGATTATGTCAATATTATGGCACGTTAAACGTTAGATGCCAAAAAGCATTTCCCAGCCTAGAATCTGAAGCAAACTGAATTGACTTACGAGGTGTGCCAATTAAATAATGGAACTGATTTCATGAAAACCGTTTATTTAAAAATTATTCTACAACTCTACCATCACCTTCAAAGTTATCCCCTTGGGCAGCTATACAACGATTCCAGCGCATTTTTCATGGTTTGTAGCATTTCTGGAACGCTTCGACTGGAATATCCGCGAGTACCCTCGTCACAGCCACCTGAATGTCCGTTTTCAACTCAAAATGGGTTCCTTTGACCACCGATTTTATTCTAGGGAACATAAAAAGTCACAAGGTGACATATCGGGCGAATAAGGCGGCGATCTTTTTAGAGGCCAAATACTGGGAGACGCTGAGGGTGGTGTGGGTGGTTCTTTGGAACCACCTTCGCGCACAACCTTTTCATCTCAAAATCGTCGGTTAAAATTTGTCTGACTGTTTCACGGTGCATACCCAGTTCCGAGGCTAACATTTGAACTGTTGAGCGCTGATCTTCATGGATTAGGGCACGCACACGCTGCATATTCGCGTCAGTCCACACTTCGACTGGTCTCCCGCTCCACACTTCGTTTCCCACGCGTTCATACCCCTCCTAAAACGCTTCATGCCATCAAAATACCTGGGCACGACTACCAGCTTTATCACCATGCAATTCTAGCGTACGTTTCCGAAGCTGTTTCGCCCAATCTGGAGCAAAATTTTCTCGCGACGCGCCGCTCTTGATCTTGTTTCTCCATTTTCGTGACGAGCACCACCAACACAGGTCTACTCAACACGACACAGCAGGCGAACTAAACAAGCTAGAGCAATGATAAATAAATCAATAAAAAGGAGAATGATGCCGGAGAAGAGAAAGGGAACTTCAAGGGCGCAGGTTTACCACAAACGTGGCAATAAAATTGATCTTATTACTTAATTGTCACACTTTGTACGAGTTAATGAAACTTAAACTACATTCATGACTCAAACGAAGAAGAAAACTCCGGTTCGACAAAATTTGACCGTAGGCAACTATAATCTTGAAAGTGTGGATACCGTTATCTACCTTAAAGCTAACGTGAATAGAAGAGGCGCCAACAAGGATGCCACATACACGTTACAAAAAAAGCCTATTACTCTGTACTTCCCATTCTAAGGTCTAGATTGGTGCACAAGCAAAATAAGCTCTGTATTTATAAAACACTGGTCAAAACTATGCTGTGATAGAGAAGTAAAACATGGACACTGACGAGCAAATCCGATGCAGTAGATGTATTTGAATGCATAGTGCTCCGGAAAATCTACGGCCAAGTGAAACAAGTAACAGAGTAAAAACTACGCTTTGACGATGAATTGTATGAACTTTTTGACGATCCACCTATTTCCTCTCGCGTTAAGTTACGGACCTCGTCGAGCCTCCACTCTTCACACAGCCGCAACTGGAAGAGGCAGTCTTTTCGTTGAAAGCGAGGAAGGCTCCGGTCCAGATGGTGTTCCAGCTGAGGTGTTGCGCCTTGTCTATCACCATTGTTCTGACTTGCTGCTCAGCACATTCAACGCTTGCCTCCGGGACCGGGTTTTCCCGATACGATGGAAGGTGGTGAGGCTCGTGCTGATCAGCACGAGCAAGGGAAATCCTGAATCGCCGTTTGCATACCGCGCGTAATGCATGCTAGATACGGCTGGGAAAGCGCTAGAGAAACTCATCAAGGGAAGACTCACTGACGCGATTCGTGCTGCTGGGGACCTTCCTTCTCGACAGTACGGCTTTAGAGCAGGACGCTCGACCATTGATGCGATTGCAGATGTGGTGAGCGCAGTCCAAAAGGCAGAGGCATATAGCCGCACCAAGTGACGGATCGTCCTGTTGGTGACACTCAACGTCAGGAACGCCTTCAACTCCGCTAGATGGGTGGATATTTTAGATACGTTGGAAAACCCTTTTCAAGTTCCAGAATATCTAATGCTGCTTTGGAGGGACTACCTAAAGGACCAAAGCCTGATCTACGACACGACACAGAGCCAACGAAGGATGGAGGTTACATCGAGTGTTGCTCAAGGATCTATTCTTCGTCCGGACCTATGGAACGTGTCTTAAGACGGGCTACTGAGACTTGAGATATCAGATGAGTCACGTTCGGTCAGCTATGCGGATACTGTTGCGGCTCTGGTCGCTGGACACACCACTAAACAAGCGCAACTTATGCTAGGTATGCTAATGCACCGAGTGACGGACTGGATGACTGCTCGCAGGCTCAGTTTAGCACTGGAAAAAACCGAAGTGGTCATGTTGACAAAAAAGAGAATCCCTAGAGTAAGGATGATCAGGATTGGAGATATTCGAATCGAACCAAAACCAGCGGTGAAGTACCTGAGGCTACTGATCGACTCAAAAATGAGTTTCTCTGAGTAAATCAGGGCAACGGCTGAAAAGGCTGCTTCAGGAGTATCGCTTCTGAGTCGACTTATGGCCAACGTAGGGGGACCCAGCCCGTCAAGAAGACGCCTCTTGATGAGTGCTGTAGTGTTTTTGCTACTGTACGGAGCAGAAGTAAGGGGCGATGCTCTCAGCAAGGAGGTTTACCGAAAACGCCTGACACTGGTACAGAAAAGAGGGGCACCGAGGATTGCATCTTCGTATCCGACACTCTTTGAGTCGGCAGTGAGAGTTATTGCAGACGTGATACCTGTCGCCGTCCTTGTTAGAGAGCGCCACGCTATTTACCTGAGCCAAAACGAGGATGCAAGGGAGATGGTTGTCCGCAAGGAGAGACAGTGCTCGTTCAACGAATGGCAGCAGTCTTGGGTGAATCGCACGAAGTAAGGGTGGACTGCGCATCCAACCCAGATGTGAGACCGTAGCTCAATCGTGGGCATGGTGAGACTGACTTCTTTCTGATCCAGCTTTTGAGCGGGCATTGGTGTTTTCAGTCTTACCTGCATAAGATTGGTAAGTAAATGTCCTTCAATTGGCGGTTTTGCCCAGGAGAGGAGGGCAATGCCTTCCATATATTTTTTGCGTGCAAAAAGTGGGTCAGGCTGCGAAGAAAACCCTACAGGGAGACGGGAGAGCTCACTCCGGATAATATGGCCGCGCTGATGCTCGAATCAGTTGACAAATGGAACCAGGTGGCACATTATGCTTGGGCAGTCCTAAGATATAAAAGAGACTCACTGCAGCCGGGGGCGCTGGGGGATCGTGTTTCTAGCACTTCTTCTTCCCCTCTCCCCTCCCGTTAGGAAAGGGATCCACCAGCTTGAAGGCGCCTCACGGCGTAACAAAACGGGACCTGGCCTAAAGTAATGTGTCAAACGGTTCCAGGCTAGGTTCTCAGTTTGGCAGGGGAGGTATTTAGTGGGTAGTCCAGTCGTCATTTTTCAAGGATGGGAGTCCCACAATCTGTGCATGAATGGCATTCACCTCCCTACCACAAAAAAAAAGTTACGTAACTCGCAATGAGTGGGCCATATAGAAATAATGAAAGAAAACCGGCTACTCAAAAGAACATTAAGGGGTAGAGCACAAGGTAGACTTCTAGCGGGAAGACTGAGGACTCGATGGGAAGACATGGTAAAAGTTGACACCAAATCCTTGCTGGGAATAAGCAACTAGCGGACAAGGTCACGGAGCCGTGATGATTTGAGAAGATTAATCCTGGAGGCGAAGGCGTAGCTTGGGCTCTCGTATCAAAGGTGATGATAACAGATTATTCATCATAGCTACATAAAAAAAAATACTTTAAGCGGCACTACTCGTGAACCACAATTTTCTGATACAAATTTTAATTCAACTGACAAAAGAACTTCAGCTGGTGACAAAATTTAAATGAACAAACTTTTAGAAATTCAAAACGTTAATACGATGGTGAATCAATATGGCAAATAAAGATGAACCTGCAATTGAAATAATTTGAAATGAAACGTACTCTGGCCTCATTTTTGCAGCTTCTTCAAAAACTTCAGTTAACCATAATCATCAGGATTGACAGGTTCAGCAAGATCAACGGACACAAGGAATACAAAACAAACTCCCACAACTTCGGCTTCACTTCTGTTTTAGATTTGCAACTTTAACAAAAAACTCATGCTTCACTTTAAGTTCAACTACACTTCCACCCTTCTCTCCCCCTTTACACTTGCTTGCGACAGTCACCACGGATGTAATAGAGAAAGTTCTGTTTGGCGGGGTTTGATGGACGAAATGACAGGTATGGATTTCAAACCCCTAAAAAGGGACCTTTGAGCCTCTCTCTACCCTCACCGTGCCCGAAAATATAGCGGAATTTATTAGGTGCCAATAAGGAAGATTTCTGTATAGATTCCTTAAAGATTTGAAACGGTATGATTTTTTTGCAGCAAAATCACAATACTTGGTATAATTAGACCGGACTTATACAATATACATATCAACTAGCTAATGCAAATGTGCTTTGATTTCGTCCTGAATTAAACACAGACCTGATTGAATTTTTCATATCTCTTCAGCACGTAAACAATATCAACCACTGTTATCATTTTTGAATTTTTGTCTTGCAAGGCATTGATATTCAGCTCAAATGTTTTCATGTTTTTATTCAAAGGAGCAAATTCAAAAGAAATGTGAATTTTATGAGCTCATATCCTGCATAATAGGAGTATAATCCCAAGACAAAACTGTTAAGCTTTATTATCAAAAATGTATATGTATATTCATTTTTCAAACGTTCATCACTAGAATAAAAATTTTTTCTGTGTTTCGGGAATGTTTGAAAAAAATTTCGCGTACAATATCATCATGAAAAAGTTACTGCTCAAGCATAAAATTTCGAAACAATACAATTCTTTAATCGCAAGATGAAGACGCTATGAAAAGAGCGTTTTCGCGAAGAAAATTTTGTCATGAAACGTATGTCAACTTGAGAAAATGTTTAATATCTCACTGATGTAGCAAAATCCGGAAGACAATTTATTCGCGGGAAAATAAGCAAGGGCGAGTGGACAACTGAAATTGAAATAGTTTGAGAAATGAAATGAGAAAAATTCAAATAAAATGAAAAGAAGTCTAATAAGATGAAAATATAAGAGATTTAGCATAATGACAATTGTTACGTTATTAAAATGGCGCTTATAGCGTATATGTTCATTTTCATGTAAATGGTTTCAGTAAAATATAGATATGTGTTATAAGGGTTACACATAATATTGTAAATTTAAAATACAAAAAATTAAAGTCCAAGCCTAAAGATCCACAAACACATAATTCATTTCTTGCAATTCAATAAAATAAAATCTACAACTACAAAATCCATAATCCCGAAATGAGGTGATACTGAACATGACCCAAAAAATACAGCCCGGCGGCTTTTCAAGAAAAAAAAAACAAATCATGAAATCAATTGCTTATAGTTTTAATATATGCGTGAAATATCCTGGAGCGTCCCGGAATATTTCATGTATGTGCTTAAATCATGGACGATAAATAAATTTCATGGTTTTTACGAATATAAGCCAATGTGTGTAATGATTTTGGAACTCACGTCCGTTCGTCCGAGACTTCCCGAAGGAGATGATCTAAATCAAACTCTTGTCGGTTAAAGACGTAAAGTCTCGATACGTGCCAATGGACTGTACCTAATACGTCAACTAGTCCGGGCCTCCATAGTCTACTCCGAAGTAGCTGCTGCCAGGCTAGCTAGTTCGGAAGTAAAGATCAATCGCAGGTTTCCCGAAAGGAGACTAAGTCCAAATACAATTTTCAGCCACTGATTCCAATGCCCGTTTAAGACCCGTTCCAAAGATTTCCCCAAGAAAACTTTTTGCTATTACTTTTACAATAGATTCGCGCGCTCCCGATGTCAGTACTGACGCGGTGCTATACATACTTTACTCTTAATTCTAATTGAAACGTTCTTCACTAATAAAACAAAACAAAAAAACGAACACAAACTAAGGCCCCGCGTAACCAAACGGAACCACCGATCATACATGCATTTAAACAACCCCACCCTTTCCTCGCAAACTTACCTCTCGTCCCTATCTCCTCATGAAAAAATTATCTACTGGAAAAGAAAGAAGTTTTTTATGCCTAGTAATTCATTCCCAATTTATTCTATGTTATTTCTTTGTTCCAATGCACGTTATTTTTTTACGTATAAATAATTATTTTATATTCAAAATAACTACATTCATTTCTTTTTCCGCTGAATTAAAAGTTTTTCATACACCATTCTTTGTTATTTGCACATATTAGATAGGACATCAGTTTGTACATAATTAATTTATATGCAATTACAACAGAGAGCAAACATATGTGTTTTTTTAAAAGTATACAACATTGAAATGAAATAAAATACAAATAAATTGTTTTGATTGCCATGAAATTGGTTTTATTTAAGGGATAATTCTTTACTTTTTTTATTTAAATATGAATTTGGGCACGTGAGCGCCAGGACTGGCACGGAGAAAGTCCAAACGAGAGGTCCAATTTTCAATTACTCTAACTAATAATTAGGACCGTATCTTGCCAATAACGCTGCGAATTTAGTCTTCCTTTGCATCCCATTCATGATTAAATTGCAAGCTAAGCTTATCATAAAACGCATGACAGCTCTCACACCATCCGTAGTATAAAACAAGTTGGGTAGACAGACCTATGCTCATGTCAGAAGGGTTTTGTACTCAACTTACAAAATGCAGTAACCAGCAACGAATAAAATCAAGAAACACGTCATGTTCGAGGAAATAAATATCTCGCTGGATAATTTTTTCAGATTTTTTAGATCACGGGTGTCCATTCGCGAGGGAGGAAACACATTTTTCATGTATTCTTTGGCAAAAGTCAATGCCTTTGTGACTTGCATGTCCATCACAAATGAGCAGAACTGGATCCCCTTTACTAGATTTGGCATGTACTTGGAAATGTTTTAACCATTTCAAAAATACTTCAGTAGTCATCCATCCTGATTCTTGTGCTAGTCCAAGTGTGCCAGTAGGTGCTTCATCAACAAGCTCATTTTTCATATTCTTGCGAGGAGATATCTTGCATGGAGGAATGTATGAACCAGTGGCACTTGTGCAAAGCAAAGCAGTGACATTTGATCCTCTTTCGCCGCTGGTGATATACTCAATTTGCTTTCTACCTTTAGTGGCTAAAATATTTTGAGGTTTCTGAACGGTGGATAAGCATTGTTCGTCAACGTTATATATGCGATGGGGGCTCAAGTTGTGAGTGCTCAAAATTTCTTGATATAACTGGATAAATTTGGTACTTGTGGTTTATTCAATGCTTGTGCTCTGGCTGCAGAAGTACATAATGAAATGTCTTTATTCCTGCTTAGAAAGCTATCTAGCCATTCTTGTCCAGCACGCTTCTGTTCTATGTTAAAATTGTGAGAAAACTCATTCTTCTCTGCTAATTCAAAGGCCAACTCTTGGACTGATCTTCGAGTTAATCCGAATAGTCTAGTTTCCAAAAATTTCAAATGATGAACTGGCTGCCTATCAATTTCTGGAGGAAACGTCAGTTTAAATCTGCTTAAGCCTTTAGCGATAGGCGCTAAAGTTTTATTGGTGTTTAGTGCATGTCTCCTCAGTGTACCCTGAGGGACACCAAAAGTCTTCCAAGTTAACAACCATCCCATTCTATTTTCCTTGACTGCTTTAATAGCTTCCTGCATAGACTCTTGACTCCAAGTTTGGCGATCACTTTTTCTTTTATAATTGCGTGGCATGATATCTGAATAAGAATACAATAAGATTAAAGTGTAACTACTTAAAAAATACGGATGGACAAAATGACATACATATGTCATGTTTCCCGGAGTGATGATATGTTGTTTTGTACGAAAATATATCGAAACAATAATTAGTTCATGATTCCTACGAAAAGTAAAAACTCATTATAAAAACAACTTGTATTGCAACGCAATGCACCATTATATCGATGTCAATAAACATAAGCGAAATAAACAAAGTAAAACTCACCATAAAAAGCGAAAAATCACTGTCGATAAAAAACTTTTATGCACTGTCAACACGTTCTGTCTTGTTACACCGGCACGACTTAGCTAATGGCGCTCTTAACTTTACATGATTGCCGATGCTACCAACTTTACGTGTTGCAAAGTCAAGAGGAGCGCCATAGTCCGCCAATTTTTAAAAAAGTCCAGTGTGTCATTTTGTCCATATATATCATTTTGTCCGTATTTCCCCTATATTGGTACCAAGATTTCTTTTGTGATAATGATGAGGGCGATAGGAAAAGGCATTTTCTATTATTTAATCGTTACATATTCTTTGTTCGAAATATGATGAAATAGTATTATTATTATTGTTATTACTAATTTTGAAAATTTTGTGTTTGTTTCCTAAAGAAAAAAAAAATTTTTCAACATAAATTTGACCTGCTGTTTTGATAGTAACTATTGAAGTTGCAAAAATAGTTCCTATATTTAAGGATGGTGATCATCTCGACCCGAATAACTATCGCCCGATTGCGTTGCTGACGGGATTTAGTAAGATATTTGAAAAAATACTAAACAATTGATTGACATCATTCTCAGTTGAAAACTTTATCGTAAGCCAACATCAGTTTGGTTTTCAAAAGAACAACATTCTGTCACACGTTTCATCAATCTAGGAATCCACAGAGGTGATTATGTCATCGCATTTTTTGTGGATTTGAAAAAAGGCATTTGATACAGTTGATCGTGATCTCTTGCTTTGTAAACTTTAATCGTAGTCCGAAGAAGTTGTTTAATAGTTACTTGGAGGAAAGATCGCAGAGAATTTTAATCAACAATGTCCTGAGTGATCAAGCATCTACGAAAACAGGAGTTCCCCAAGGCTCAATACTTGGCCCAACTTTATTCCTGCTATACACAAATAATCTAAATACATATGGGCTGACAGGATGTCACACATTATATGCTGATGACACAGTTTTACTTTATTCAGGACGAGACAAAACTGCCATTGAGGACACTATCAACGAAGATCTAGGTAAACTCCATCAGTGGTTAATCGGCAACAAACTAGTATTGAACACATCAAAGACAAAGTATACTGTTTTTAAGCAAAATAACAAAGGAGACATACGAGTACATAGATGTTGAACTAAATATTAACGGCGAAAAATTGCAAAGAGTGATAGAAATGAACTTATCATGGACCATCGCGTGACCTGGTTGCCACACATAAATAGCTTAACAAGGCAATTAGCCGCAATAATACACTTGTTAAGAAGATATGAGTCTTTTCCAATGCACATCAAGAAACTTGTTCTAAATGCATTTGTCCTGACGAAATTACATTATGGAGTAGTTATGTGGAGCCAAACGGCAAAGCAACATGTAAAAAGCATATCCAGGCTGCTCACCAAAGCATATAAGTACATTCTGGAACTGCCAACGCTTACTCAAACTAGTTTAGTTTACCAATTAGCAAAATCATTAACCTTTAGTCAAATCATTACAATGGAGAAAGCTAAGTTTATCTACAAAAATTCAAAAACTAATGGATCGGAACGAACACCATTAATTAAGGTATCACAGATCAACCCATATAATGCGAGGAACGCAGATCAATCTGCAATACCTTTTGCCAGAACAGATCCTCTAAAGAACGATGCAACGAATGATGCTCTGCGTATATATAACAATCTACCGGAAATGGTTAAAAAAACAAATTTACTTTTGGCATTTAAGAAAAGACTAAGGGAGCATTTAATGAGCATTGATTGAAGCGTGGACCTGTAGTTCTGCTTTGATGAGCTTAGTATCTTAAGGCATTTTTGACCTTATCGGCGAGATACTGAAGAGACAGTTACGCAGAGGTTCTTTTTGAACGCATCGTACTATATTTAAATTTTTTAATCTCTGAGAGCTGATCATGATTTTTGGATCAGATGTTCATAAAAAGGATTAGTTCACATTATTTTGTGTGCCCCCTTATAACGATGCATTAAACACTGTCTGAGTCGCACAAAGGACGAAGCGACGTAATGTGCGTTGTGTGACGAAGAAAGAGTGATGGAGAGAGTAATAGGGTATTTCAAAAAAAAGTTTTCAAAAATTTTTAATGTGGAAGTAATATATGGTACACTATTCATGTGAATAAAATGCCTCGCGAGATTAGCCATAATCCTAGTCAAGCTTCAACAAACAATGACAAGACATTAGATGACAATAGCGAATGCTATATTTTCTCTACAAAATAGTAAGTTCTTGCCCTCTTTAACTAGTTGAATTGAGTAGCTTGGTCTTCACCTTCGGAGATGTTTGAGTTTTCAAACTTTGGGTGATTGCTGATTGGGTATCTTTTTGCACTTCACCATCCATCCAATTAGTCGTCTCCCGATCGTGGAGGTGTTGTCATTTTGACATACTGATAAGTTTAGAGAGTGTATGGAAAGCAAAAGTTTCCTCTGACCAGACGATTTATTTGAGTAACTAGCTTAAAATTAATGTCACCAAAAATCGACACATTCCGCACTTTGCCCGATGCCTTCTTATTCAATGGTACTTGTCTTTCCGAAACCACACTCCACGCAACAGATAATATCAGCCGCTAAGGACTTATGGGCATCTACGTGAAACAAAACTGATATGGTATTTCTCAAGAGTAACGTCCGATTTCTTGCCGCCCTTTGTTTTTGTTAGCGGGAATAAAGGTTTCACAAAATCACTTGTAATTTCACTTTCGAAGCGAACTAATAAAAATTGAGTTCATAAATACTAAGCAACAGCTGTGCCGAAATTCATTTCGAAAATCTTTCCAACTGAACACGTCTCACCACTGTCATGTACCACATCCATCTTTATTTTGATTCTCGCTGGTTGACATGCAAAACCATGTTCTTTTGTAAATTGCATGGACACTGGAATGTTTTTCTGTAGTTTTAATATTTTTAATAACTGTAATCCGAAATTAACGACATGGAGTGACAGTTGGCATTTTACGCGAAACAATGCAGACAACAGATCACCTGATCAAACTGTTATAGTTCATGGCTGAACTGCCACGACGTTTGCCACCATGAAATAACCGATGACTTGTTTTTTGTTGATTGTTTTTGTCTCCACACCGGTGCAAACCTATATATATGAATCGAAACTGTTTAATAACTTAATATTTGCGATAAGTGGGTCCATTTACTTGTTGATTTTAAACTTTCACTTTATTTTTTTTATAACCCCAGTTCTGTTCCAATGAAAAGCAAGCTACCAGATTGTCAGTAGCATCGTCGAAAATTCTGACGGTGGATCCTGGACAGAGATCTGTCACGCAGATAGTTGTCAGCTTACAATTTGGTGTGCGTAGTGCTAAATGCCAGATCCCTTTCCGACACCAGACCGCAAGTTAATGCATGTTATAGTTAGAAAAAAATATCAATAAAATTTTCGAAGCTTTATCAAAGTCCTCTAGCACAAATTTATACTGTTTAAAGCAATTTTTTTAGTTAAAGCAGTTTTAAATATAGCGTTTTTCAGGAAATTCATTCAATTGATTAGGCCACTTTTACAATTGACTTGGCCACTTTTACAATTGTAAAATTTTTTTTTCAGTAGCACCACAGTCCCCTTTGGGTAGAAATAATTAAAGTATCTCATTATCTTGATCAAATATATTGGTACTCGAGAAGGTGACATAACCAGTATCATGCTCTGGTCGTTGATCCGTCCATTAAGCTGCAATACGTTCTGATTTGAAATCAGTATATATACTCACTGAACGTTCTTATAGACCATCCAAATAATCGCTCGAAAAAAATCTCGTTGTCATCAACGAAATTTGAACTAGGGGCCTTCGGTTTACAAAGCGAGCACTTTGAACACTGCATCACACCGGTTATACTCTTATACATTATTGATTGGATTTTGATTATGCTTAATCATTTTGTCTTCTTCTTTATAGCACCACAGCCCCTCTTGGGCCTTCGCTTAGAGATAGTTAGAGTATCTCATTTTCATGACCGTATTTATTTTTTTCGGGAGTTGGTTTGGCCAGTACCATGCTCCCGTGTGCTTGCTCAGCTATGATATAATCTGATTAAATCAGTACATATCACCACTAAGTGAACACTCGTAGTCTGTCCGAAAAATCCCCTGACCTAAATTACGTTGCTCCCAACGAGATTTGAACCTGGGACCTTCGGCTTATGGGTTCATGCTCTAACCAGTAAGCCACACAGACTGATCATTTAGCAAATTAAGAATTCAGAATTCAGAAATTCATAAATCGTCCTTGCACCCAAAAATAACTATCCATAATCAAAACTGATCAAGTAAAAGGCATGCAAATTTTAAGCATTATTAAAATAGAAAACTCCACCTTATATTGCCCCAAGCCCGGTTGAGAAAAAAGGAGGGATCCCCTTGCTCACCCACCCCAGCTTTCTCATCCTAAACTCCACGACCAAGTGGTAGTAAATGGTCTCGGGGCCGTATATTGGGTTAACTGGTTCCCCAATGATAGGACACCAAATGCCGAGAAATGCCAATAACTTCAAATACACCTGCAGTTCTGCTCCTAAGTCCTACTTACACGCCCTTTGTAATGACGCAAGAGGATCAAGGTGAGTCTTCCAAGTCTGATTACGGCATCAAACTAATAACCATGCCAGCGGAATGGAGGCCGGGCGACGGGCTAACTCCGCGTCCCTGTAAAACCCTACATTGTTTCACAACCTGCAGCAGAGCATTGGAATAGATTGAATCTATGGCAACGATGTCGCAACCGGAAAAAGGATTATAGCATTAGACCCAAGAATGTCAAATCACTGTACTATCCTGGCGCTGCTAAAGATCTTTTGCAATAGGGCAGCCAATATAAATTAAATATACTGGAAACCCAGGAAACTAATTGGACTGAAAGCCCACAATATTCAAAAGTGGGAAGCCTGCTGGAAAGCGACAGTTTGAAATGGTCCTCATTGTGGATAGGAAGTTATAATTGCACGTTATTGTTTTGAAGGCAATAAATGAATGGTTGTCGGCAATCCGTATAAAAACGATTTTTTCTAAATTTGGCTGATTAATATATATGTCCTGGCCGAAGGAAAGGACAAAGAAACGAATGAAATATTCTGCAACCATCTAGAAAGATAAGTTGACTCATTGCCTACAAACAACTCAAAAATAATTCTGGGTGATATCAACATTCATGTTAGCAATGAGTTCGGGAACACCTGGAGGCCTCCACAATGACACATTTGACAATGGCCAGAGCCTAATTGACTTTTCATGTAGCAGAAATTGGTCATACGTTCGACTTACTTCCCATATCGACGCATATATAAAATGACCTGGGTATCACCAGCTTGACCATGTTCTGATCCAATGACGTCCGTACCCACCAAGAAGCCGATTGTAACTCAGATCATTTTTTGATCAAATTAACTCATCAATGTTGTATGCTAAACACGAATTAAGCGAAGACCAGCCCTCCATAAAATTCAACATCGTAAGGCTTCAATCGGCGTCTGTAGCGAAAATTTTCATGGAGACCCTTGACAACTAGCTACCATCCCATCATATACATACAAGTAGTTGAAAAGAAGCAACGAGCTATGGGTGGCAATGATAAGGGCAATTAACACTCCAATACATCCGCCCTCTAGTGAGACATAAAAACACGCGTGTCATCTGTCAGATGACTGTTCACTTATTGGTCAAAAGTGAATAGTATAATTGTTTTTCCGCAATTTTGCAGGAATGATGGTGCATAGATAAATGAAAAAGTTTATAAATGTTCATAAATTTGTATTTGAAAAAAATTATCTGTAAATAAATCTTCAAAAATGTTAAATTTACAAACGTGTAAAAAACGACAGAATCTACGGCTGCAAAAATTTTGATGCCGTATTTTGCAGGCTTAGAGGGAATGTATTGAACGAAGTTGCATCTACCCCTAAAGCCCTCAAGTTTGTCCTCAGTGGTGACATCTTCTCCCACGTGATAACACACCTGACAGCTCTTGACAAATTTTTCAAAGATGTCTCTGATTAGGGCGAGTCGATCTTGTGCTTTTTGCTCTGCTCTGGTTTGCCTGTCATCGAATTTTACAGCCATAAGTAGGAAACGGAATCTACTGATGCCCATGGTGAGGCGAAATATCTCAATTCCAAAACCATTACTAACCTAAAAGTCTGCCGGGTTCAGCTTCCCGGATTTAAGTATCCCAGCTATGTAGAGTAGGCCAATAAACGCTTTAATCTCTGTTTTGTTTGTCTTCTTAGCGTCTCTAAGTCATGAATGATTGTGTTGGACGACCTCGATAAATTGGTTTGTGAAAGATACAATAATTTTCAACATGCTGTCGTCAAATAAGCAAGCCCATGATTCGAAAAATGTTCTGTGGGAGTTTTTTTCCATGTAATTGAATCAATTACCTTTTTTCCCTTCTTATGGTGACAAACAAAAACAGGCTCAGTGTCATCACAGTCAGTCGATGCTTGCGAATCACTTTGACTTATATCTGAGTTCTCTTCCCGTTCTTCAATCTCTTCTTGTGCATCAGTGTCAAATTCCTCTTTAGGAACTTCAGCAACAATGTTTGAGGGCCCTGAAGCAGGAGATTCAGGGTCACCTTCTTGAAAGTGTTCATCATCACTCAGGTCGCAGCCACCAAGAAGAAGTTGATGAGTTTGTAAGATGTCATCAGGGTTATTCAGATCAAAGAGTTTTTTCGTCGCCATATTGAATCTATGAAAAAGAAAACACAGTTTCAGTCAACAAACATACCAAAAACAAAATAAAATAGTCCAGAACATTGATCTGAACGAAAATGGTTGAAGAAAAAAAATGTTCTCATTGTGAATAGCATGAATACACGCGTGTCATCTTTGAGATGACCATGCGCCTATCGGGTAGAAAATAAACATTTCCGAAAAATATTGTTATCACAAGGTATCGAAAAATTGTAACAAAAAAATGTGAAAGGTAGAAATCCGAAATGGAGCATTATGAAAAACTTACATTTTTACACGCGTGTCATCTGTGAGATTTTCTCCGCCAAAACACGCGCAAACTGCACTGGACGCACGCAGACCGGTAACTGAACTGTCGAGCTCGGCGAGCTTGAGGAATACTAGGGCGAGGAACCAGTCACCCCTTCCTCCATCAAACTTGTAACGAAAAAAGAGAACTGATCATCTGTTAGATGACGCGCGTGTATTAGAGTGTTAAGACCGTGGCAGAACAGACGTTCGGGCATCAAACTCAGCGCAAAAGAAATGATTGGCTTATTGATCATTAGATTTAAGAAAAGAAAATACTATGACAAACAGTTAAGAAGTATCGATGTAAAGTTAGCGAGCAACAACACTAGGCAAGCATAAAAAGTAATAAAAAGCCTAAAACAAGGTTATCAGCGAAAAACCACGCTCATCCATGATGACATCCGCAACATCAGCGGTGACATACACACGATTAAAGAATGATGTGATCATATTTAAGAACCTTCTTAATCCTTCGCACAGTTCCAGAACGTCGGAGCCTCTATATGTTTCCGCAGAGCTTTCATTGCCCCACTTCATACGAGGGCCATTCCACTCTTGTACTTAGCCTACAGAAGAAAAACAAAAATTTTGGAAAGGCGCAATTTATTTTTCCACATTATCTCCTTCAAGCTAGCTCAATGCACTTGCACGGTGCTCAAACTTTTCAACCCGTCCAAAAAAAAAAAATTTTCACGAGGGCTGCAATATAGGCCTCCGTGGCGGCGATGACCTCCTCATTCGAGCCAAATCTATTCCCTGCGAGTAATTTTTTCATGTTTGGAAACAAAAAGTAGTCACAGGGGGCCAAATCTGGAGAGTATGGTGGATGGGGCAGCAATTCCTAGCGCAATTCGACTAGTTTGGCTATGGCGATAGCGGAGGTTGTCGTGGTGGAACAGCACCTTTTTCTTCGCCAAGCGGGGCTGCTTTGTCTTCAATTCGACGTCAAATCGGCTCAATAAGTCTGCAAAGTGGCGCCCCGGGATTATTTTACCTTTCTCAAGGTAATCGATGTGAATCCCAGAAAACGGTGGCCATCATCATTCCGGCCGATTGAACAGTCTTCGCCTTCTTCGGAGCACGTTCACCGGGTGAAGTCCACTATTTCGACTGTTCCTTGGTCTCTGGTGTGTACCAGTGAATCCATATTTCGTTGACGGTCACAAAATGACGCAAGAACTCCGCCGGGCTGCGCTGAAACAGCGCCAAACACGTCGCCGATGTGGTCTCACGGTTGCGTTTGTTTTCCAGTGTGAGCAAACGTGGCACCCATCGTGCCGAGAGCTTTCTCATGCCCAGTTCTTCGTGTAAAATATGATGTATTGTTCCTTCTGCGATGTTTACAGTCTCATCTATCTCGCGAACCTTCAATCGATGGTCTGCCAATACGATATCGTGGATTTTTTAACATTTTCCTCCGTAGCAGCCGTTTTCGGGGCAGCTGGCCGTGGCTCATCAAAAACCGACTTGCGGCCACGAACAAACTCGTTGAACCAATTCTTGATGGTTGCCATCGAAGGAGAAGAGTCACCGTACACAGCATCCAAGCGATCTTTGATTTCACCACAAAAAAAGTGTAAAAACTATAGAGGCATATAATTGCTTTTTACCACGTATGAAATATTTTCATAGATCTTAGAAAATAAAATCAAATTATACGGCAACAGTATTATTGGGGAGTATCAAGGAGACTTTAGAGCAAGTAGATCAACAACAGGCCAATTGTTTATTGTCAAGCAAGTACTTGAAAAATGCTCGGAGCTCAACATAGACGTACACAAAATTTTCGTTGACTTTAAGGAAGCATATAACAGTATTAATCCTAAACTGCTACACCAAATAATAGTTTGCTTTGCCATTACAGCGATGCCAGTTCCTCTAAATAAAATGAAAATAACGTCGACAACTCTCCAAGCCCGCATTAATAACCAACTCACTGATGCCTTTGACTTAAATATCAGATTAAAGGAGAGAGATGGTCTGGTCCTATTGCTATTCAATCTGGCACTCGAATATGTCATCAGAAAGCTACCTGTCGATACACGAGATACGTTACGATCAGTGGCGGCTCTAGCATATGTGCACAGGAGCACGTGACCCCCTGAGAAGGAAGTAGAAAAGCATAAAAATGTATTCAGCAAGAATTATTCAGAGCGCCAACCCTCAACTAAGTTATCAATAGTAATGTCTTTAAAGTGAATGACGGGCCTCCCAGATGAATTCTTCAAAGAAAATCAACTCATATGTTCACTAGCCTGATGGAATTTTTCTCCATTCTTTGTGCTCAATCTCGTTTTCCTCGTTCGCATCCGAGATAGTCTTATGAACATGAGTATGTCGCGATCGCACGTGCACCTAATTTTGGTTTTTGGGGGGTTAAAAGTATTAGGAGTGCTAACCAAAATTTGTACTGCATTCGGCGCACGAATTTAGAGTGCTCCATCAGTTCAAATCTTTGTAATTCTTAGCATTACTTTGGGCTGCCAATCGAAAATTTAAAAAATTAATTATGGATTGTGAAAAATGTTGCGTTAGTTTATTTAGAGAAAACTTTAAACAACTTTCCTTAGATGAAAAAATCAAGTTTAGAAATCTCGGAAGACCAATTCCTAAAATTGAAATTGTCCAAGTGACGAACTCGAAATCGAGACAGTTCAAGCACGAATTTAAACCGGAAACATATGAAAAAACAAAGTGGATTTGTGGATGTGCAGTGACAAACAAGTTATTTTGTTTTCCGTGCGTTTTGTTCGGTAGTAAAAGCTCAGATTCTAGTTGGACAAAAACAGGTGTTGACGATTTGAGCCATCTTGCTCAAAAATTAAAAAGCATGAGAGTGCAGCATCTCATATCAATGCCCAACTAGACTTCAACTTACTAGGTAAGCAAGATATTAGGCAACAGCTTGACAGTGCTTATAGACGCAGTATCGAACAAAACAACGAGCAAGTGCGGAAAAATCGGTATGTTTTATCTAAAATCATAGACTGCGTAAAATTTTGTGGAGTATTTGAGCTCGCTCATCGAGGTCATGACGAGACGAAAAAGTCACTAAGCCCAGGAGTTTTTCGTGGCCTCATAAATTTTACTGCTGAATTGGATACAGCTTTGAAAGACCACATAGAAAAAACTACCGTTTTCAAAGGTACTTCAAAAACAATCCAAAATGAATTGTTGGACTGCATGTTGGAAATTATGCAAGAGACCATCAAGAAAGAAATACTCTGCTCTGACTTTGTATCTGTGATTGCTGATGAGACCACAGATGTGTCTTCCATTTTTCAAATGTCAGTAGTTTTTCGGTATGTTCTTCAAGATGGTAGTCCTGTGGAACGTTTCTGGCGTTTTTAAACCCTAATGGGCACGATGCTGTCAGTTTGGCGGAAGCTATTCATGGAGTCTTGGAAAAAGTGGTCAACAACCCCGAAAAGCTAATTTCGCAAAGCTATGATGGTGCCAACGTTATGTCTGGACAAACTGGGGGTGTTCAAAAAATTATACAAACGCATTACAAATATGCATTTTATATTCATTGCTATGCCCATCAGTTAAATTTGGTTTTATCTCAAGGTGCAAAACAAAATCAACAAGTACGCGTTTTTTTTTCTAATTTGAGTGATATAAGTAATTTTTTTTCGAATTCTCCGCAACGAGTAGCCATTTTAGACGCAATTGTTGGTCGTCGAATACCACGTACTTCCAACACAAGGTGGAATTTCAAAAGTAGAGTTGTTACCACTGTATATCAAAATAGGAATTCCTTAATTGAGTGCATGGAAGAAATAAAATCAACTTCAAAGCAGACTCTAACTATCAATCAAGCATGTGCAATATCTCGTATGCTTCAAGATCCTGTCTTTCTATTTTGGCTGACCATCTTCAGTCGTATAATGCCACATTGCGATATTTTATACAATCAGTTACAGAAAATTAGTATAGATGCAGTTGGAATTCAAGAATGCGTGACAACAATCTATTCAAAGTGAAAGAAATAATATTGAAAATATTCAAGATAAAATCCCTACAGAAATGACTAGTGCTAAAAAGCAAAGAAAAAATGACGATCCATACATTACGCAAATTGCAGCAGCCAAAGGAATTTGTGATTCAATCATAAGCCATGCTATTGATAGGTTTGCTTTCACAAATCATTTAAGTGCTTCAAATCTTTTCTTAGCGAAAAATTTTCTTCAGTTCGCAACAGACTTTCCGATCAACTATTTAAATAGTTCTGTCGAAGCTTATCCATTTTTAGATGCAGTCATGCTACGAATGGAACTTGAAATCATATATAAAAGGCCTGACTTCAGGAATTTATCAGATGCCGTTAATCTTCTCAAGTTTATAAAAGAAAACTACCTTGAGAATTTATTTTATGCCACTTCTCAGCTTTTGAAACTCATAGTGACTATCCCTATGACAACCGCTGAAGCAGAGAGGTCTTTTTCGACTCAAAAAAGAATTAAAACATTTTTAAGATCAATGCTTTCAATCGAAAAAAAATTATTGCAGGAATCGCAAGATTTTAACGACATGGTAATCGACAAATTTGCCGCTAAAAAAGAAAGAAGATTGGATTTTACGTCCAAGCAATGCACTTGAATTACTTGTTCATTTGTTTTTGTACACCATTTTTTTTTTTGTAAAATATTATTTCACTTATTTAAAATTACTTATAAAGATTCATTATAATGAATAAAATAAAAATTGTGCTTAAATAGCAAAAACTGTATTTTTTCATGACATTTTATTCTAAATTAAATTCGTATTCGAACTGCTACGCAATTCTATGTATCTTGAAAAATTCGCATGTCAAAGGTAAGAAAAATGGAAGGCAAGATGAAAAAGAAATAATATGAAATATTTCATATTGACTCGGAAATGTGGTAATGACTTGTGTAATGAGGTACAATTACATTGTAACGCTAACTTAGTTTAAAGCCCTTCTGATTGTAGCAACTGCTATTACTGTGAACTGTGAGCCCCCCGGTTACAAACGCACGAGCCGCCACTGGTTACGATACAAGTCAAGCCAAATAGTAGTACATGAGGACGACATTAATATTTTGTCACGGTCATTAACAACTACGAAAGAAGTTTTTCTAAAACTCGACAGCGATGCAAAACTATTAAGGCTACATATCAAAAAGAAAATAATAAAGTTTATGACGCAGTTGAAGAAAAAACCTCAAATACACAAAATATTGCATTTGCCGAATTAAATATAAAAAATGTGGGTGAACTTGTATATTTGGGTGCCAAAATAACTAGAACCGGTAATGAAAGAGATGAAAAACACCGGAAAAGACATCTCGCAAACAAAATATTTTATTCAGAATTGACGATCTTGAAGACTAGGTGAATACATAAAAGAAAAAATTTCCAAGTATACAAATCTGTGATAAGACCTGTGCTATGCTATGAGCACGAAACATGAACGCTAATGCAAGGATCCGCAAACATATTTAACACCTTCGAAAGACGGGTCCTGAGGCGAATTATTAAAGCGAGGCTAGACGGGGACCAATGGTGAATTTTATACAACCATGAGCTGTATGAAATTTTGACGAACCGGAAGTTTCAATGATTGAAAGACTATGGAAGCTGCAATAGACTGGCCACATGAATCGTATAGACAAACAATGAGTACCTAAAAACGTCGTTGAGCGAACTGAAGAGCGGAGACCAGTGGGGAAACCGAGGAAACGCTGGTTTGACTCGGTCGACGAAGACAGTTCATCTTTGCTCGGATTTTGAAAATGGAGTTCGCGGTCAATGGACAGAGACAGTTGGAGGCCTTTGTTGCAGGAAGTGAAGGCACGAGAGGCGCTCCAGCGTTTATAAATTTGTCTTACACTGAAGACTTTGCATAATGCATCGAATGAACGAGTATCTGCAATAAGCTACTATCAATTTAATACAAAACCATTCTGATAAATATTCTATCAATTCACCCTCGCTATGAACTAATATTTAAAACTCTCATTAATTCTGAATAAATATACATTTATTGCATTTCTTGCAAATTTCATTAATTCAAATTTATACATTCTCATGGTTTGGCTGAAATCAAATCTGCATGTTTCATTTCACAATATTGAAAATGATAATGTTGCGTCAAGAGATATTTCACCTTTACCCAACTTAATTCATGCCCATCAGGCTCATACGAATGCTCTGTTATTGTGGTAATTATTCTGAGAATGGCAAATCGCCTTACTAGCTTAGCAGGATTTATAAAATATCCTTGTTTATTTACCTTGGACAAATCATAAGTGATTCATCTAAAGTTACAAATGTACTTCATAGTTTTAATTTAAAAAATTTACTCAAGGCATCTAAGGTAGCTTTACCATTGTTTTTCCTCCCAGTGCTAGAGGTTTTGTTCCTATAGTCAAATGTTTTTTTTGGTTTATATCATGCTGAAAGAGTCCAAATATATCTAATAACCACAAAAAAGGGCCCGACTGTTTTACGAGGAAAAGGAAATGCTATAGCTTTATATTCTGCAGTATAATCAAAGCTTGTAGATTAAAATTGATATGCCTCCTCCACAATATTAGGTTTGAATCCAAGTTTATAGCTTCTACTTATGCATATCAACCAAAAAGGATATTTACGCTGAGAAAAACCAAAAATGTGTTTCAACTAGTTTATTGTGAGAAACCTTGTGAATTTACACAGTGATCAAATTCTTAAAAAACTACAGTCCATTATAAATTTGAGAACATATCCAGCTCAAGATTTATTTTCTTATTGACAACGAGTTATCCGAAACTTAGTAACAAGAAATCAAGTAAATTTTGGGATGAAAACTTCTCAGCGAGATATCATCATTGATATTAAGAATCTAGAAAAACCCATATCAGATTTTAATCCTCTCTTTTCTTTCATAACTCAATTAACCTTAACCAGGTGAATCCATTTGCTGCCTCATACAATAGTCAAAAAAAAGTTTACAATCCTTAACGACAAATATATGAATCATTGCAACTTCGATTAATTTCGTCCAGCTATTCTCATATTTAAGTTAATGGAATTTCAGACACTCTTTCATTGCTTCCTTGCAGACTTAACAAAAGTTTGCTAAGCATTCTTTTTCTCTTGCATCACAAACCAGAGAAGAAGCGGAAGAGGTGGAGGGTAGTAAAAGCAATCATGCCTCGCGATGCCCGAGACACGACCACAAATGCAGAGTCCTCAATTTGGAGAAAAATCGTAAATCACCCTTTGAGAGTGCAGCTGGTAAAACGTGACCTAGCACATCGTGTGCACATTAATGTGCTTCGGGCGTTACCATTCCAGGACTTGCTGTTTTGAAAAGCCATAACTTAGCAGAGTAGAAACACTGAAACAATAATGTCATTCAAGGGATTTTCACAATAGTTACAGTTTCCCTCCTCCACCCGGCAATGCAATGTGTTGTGCTCGTATTCTTCAACCCTATCTGGGTCAATAATTTTAATGCCTTTCAATTTGGAGATGGAACGAAAGTAATGGACGCATTTCAAGTGCATTTTAATGAGTAGCCTGCCATGAAATTGCATTTAATTGCAATTCGTTTGTTTGGGTGGGTGTAGGGTGTGATACTCTGTTTGGGCTTGTTACCAGGCAGAATGAAATCAGGACTTCATTGTTGCCACAAAAAACTACTTCATCAATTATTGATTAATTAAAGCAAATCTATCCTGAATGAGTTTTTAATGAAATCTGTAGCCTGAGAAGGACTATTTTAGGACGGAGGACTGGACCAAAGAAATTTTGAATTCAATTTACAGCAATGCAGATGTGAAATCCAACATAATCATCATCAAATATCCATTTCAAAATTTCATTTGCTACAATCTTATGAATTAATAATTTTTGTTAATTTAAACTGCAGGACCTCATCAGCAGTCCCAAGATTTACATTTGTGCGCATGAAGGAATCTCTGCAAAGCAGACAGAGCAGTACACCTTTGAATTAAAATTTCTTTCTTAGATCGCATTCTAAAAACATATTAAAATTCATTGCAAGTAGTTGACTGTGCAACTTTTCCTTATGAATTATTAATGCAGTGCTCGTCTAAAAGCACAAAAAGATCCGTTTGCATCTTGATAAAACTTTTAACATGATACTTTATCAGTAGTGGCCAAAGTTAAGGAGGAAAGTTTTATATCACACACAGGGGCTGCAATTTTAATATGTTGATGGTTTGGATGTTGCGTTGAATAAAAACTTGGAGGTGTTGTAAACGTTGGTTGAGTTGCTTATAAAGACAAACAACATCAAGAAAAGTCTTGCGTTGTGATTTGACTGCATGGTTCTAAAATCGTTTTTTCTATATAATTAGTAATGTTTTGATATTGAAGATTCATTATTGAACTTAATTTATTCTACTGAAAATTAAGCTTTAGTCATAAATTCAGGAGAAAATCCTCGATTTCTTAAATACTTTCCTAGCCACATTTCTCACACGCTTCTATGCTCGACAAGAATATTAAATAAATGAAAAAGTTACTTCTTCATTTTCATCAACATTCATTTCTACAGTCCTCAAGAGTATCCACGTAGAATTGTTCACGATGAATTCATTAACTTTTGTTTACACACGTGTGTCCCTTTCTCTGAAAACTCAAACGTTCATGCTTGCATGTAGCTCTCATTGAACATTCATATTTTTTCACCAAATTTTAAGCACACATGTAAATGTTAATGCAATAAACACATTATGCAAATAATTCATCCCTTAATTTCGTATATTCCTCGTGTGCAAAATGTAATTGCTAGCTTTAGACATTTTTTTAGGATACAAGTATAAGTACAGGGCTCACATTAGGGACAGAACAATTTTGTATCTTTATATGAATGCATCCTTAAACTTTTTAATAAATTATCAATGTCAAAACGTTAGTTAAATTCATTTTTTTTTTTTTTTTTTTTTGGGATCGTAGTAGTCTTTGCGTATAGACGTCTTTTAAATCGCTCCTGTCAAAAGTTTTCAAAAATTAAATTAATTTTTTAAAAACATTAGTCCGAAGTTAATTTTTATCGGAAAAAATCTTATGTTGTCGAAGTAATCGACTCAGGAAATTTCTATCGAATATTTTTACTTCGAATGGTAACGAAAAACAAATTCACAAAGAAAATTTCGCCGCTGGTATGGAGGAGCCCGACGGCTTCCCACCGTTGGGGCAACCTGGGGAAACGACGAATACGAAACTGGCGACAATCACTAAAAGAAAACATAACGAAGAAAACTCCGTAGATGGAGGGTGCAAGCTGCAAATAATAGCGGATAATCAACAAATGGCCAAATTGCAGAAAGAAAATGATGAACTAAGGCAAGAGATACAGTCTCTCAAGGATCTTTTCAAGCAAGGGATGAAGCCTCAAAAGATGCAGCCACAAAATCAATGGCAACATATAACAAAGCCGAAGAAAAGTGCAAAGCAAGTAAATCCAGAGGAAGTTCTAAGTGCTGGTGGCACCAACGAGAGCCAAAATTATTTTGCAGCGCTGGAGGGATTAACCGAAGATATGGAAATCGAAAAAAACATCAGAGGTAATTTTAATCAAGATAATGACGTTAATTTCATTCAATATTTAAAGAACAAAAATATGGAGAAAAAACCAGCCCGCAGTTCTGCTGGTTCCTCTGAAAAAGCTTCCAACAAGACAGAAAAAGTTCCGCCAATCAACGTGTTCGGACAAACCGGGAAAGATATGGTTCGGCTATTGGCAGCCGAAAATAAACTGGCCAATTTCGAAATCAAAAGAGTTAATGCCGAAAAATTAACTATAAGGACGAAATCACTGGTTGATTTCAAGTCAGCCAAAGATGCGCTGATTTCTGGGGAGGTTCCACACTTCACCTATACCCCAAAAAGTGAAAAGAATCAGACTTTCTTGTTGAAGGGTTTGGACAGCGGAGAGGATACGGTCGATCTTCTTCAGGTGCTCAAGGAGGCTGCACCAGATATTGATTTTGTTTCAGTCAAAGCCTTTGCGACAAGAAAGTCGACCATAGAAAGGAAGAATTTACCACTTTACCTGGTACAAATTGCAAATAAGAGCAGTCCAAGTGCCCTTCAACAAATAAGGTACTTAAATTTTAGAGTGGTGAAGTGGGAACGCCTCCAGAAAAGAGAAGTCAACCAGTGTTACCGGTGTCAAAGATTTGGACATTCGGCTGCCAATTGTGCCATGCACTATCGTTGCGTTAAATGCAAAGACGTTCATGCTCCCGGTGAGTGCACATTGGCTCAGACGGAGCCTAAAGAAAAATTATACTGCGTTAACTGCGGTGTTTTTGGTCACCCAGCATCATATCGAGGATGCTCCCGATATCAAGATGCAAAAGTTAAATTTGCTCCAAAGCAAACACAAGTACACCGTAATATCATACCTTCCAACTTCGTCAAGCCCGGAGTATCATTTGCACTCGCCGCTAGAGGACCAGCAGAAAATGCTGGAAATAATGTAAATAATGTAAGTGGCAATAATGAGCGGCTTCTCAAAATTTACCAGCAACTTAATTCTTTATCAGAGAGAATCGACAAACAAGATTCAAAAATTAACTTTGCTTTTCAGCGTTTAGGTCTTTCAAATGCCTAATAATAACTTGCCATCCAGTCATATTCCCATGGATAGGCTTCGCCTCATATCGATCACCGTCAACTCTATCGTTGCTATACATCGACGTGATTATCTCCTTGAATTTGTTGTTAAGCAAAAGCCTGACATCATACTTCTCACTGAAACCCACCTCAATTCATGGCATTCTATGGAATTCAAAGATTTTGCATTCGCAAGAAACGATAGGGTAATAAATTATGGGGGAGGTGGCACCGGGATATTGGTTAGAAGACCCTATTGTTTCCAAAATATTGAAAAAGTCGAATTCAAAAACTTTGAATTTCTTGAAGTGTCCGTCATCAAAATTTCACTGTCAGGTGGGGATAACCTCTTCGTTATCTCTGCCTATGCAGCTGGTCAAAATGTTCTCAAGTTCAAGGAGTAACTCAATTCCTTGTTTGAAATACTCGAATTGAACAGGCTGCATAGTTATTATATTTTTGCCGGTGACCTGAATGCCAAGCATACATCATGGCTAAACGCCACCAATAATCCAAGAGGTGTATTCCTGAACTCATGGATAACAGAGAACCAAATTGAATACAGGTGCAACCTATATGGGTCGGAGTTCCCAACATACCCTAGGACAAATTCATATTTGGACCTCTGCATTGCTGACGCAAGACTTGAATTCAGCTTTAATAGTCCTCAACGGAAACTGCAGGTGCTTCCTTACGATAGCGACCATAACGCAATCGTAATGGAAATCAATCATCACAGGGATGATTTCTTCCTCATTCCAGTTCAACATGAAAACCATCGGTTGAATTTCAAAAAAACAGACTGGGGAAAGTTTCAAAAGAAGTTTAATCGGGAGTACCAGAAGCAATGTTCCTCTTCTGATAATGGCAACGCTTGCTCAATGGTTTCTAATAACAGAAATCTAACTGACGATGAAATAGATCTCTATTTGTCGAAGTTAGAGAAGCTGACGTTGGAAACCATTGAGAAAGTTGTTCCCAAGATTAAACATCGAAACAATATGGAAGGATATGAAACACCAACCATCGCAAGGTTGAAAAGATTAAAAGCCTTCTTCTCACCCACGTCAACAATATTTATCGACGATTTTCAGACTACAACCATCCCTCGTTGGCTTTGTTGAAATTACACCTGAAGAATGTCCGGAACTTAATCCGGTCATACTTCAGGAGTGAGGTCAGCAATCAATGGGCGGAAAAACTGAGGGGTATTAGCCCACAGGACTCAGATGGCGTTTTTGCGAAAGTGAATAGCTTATTCCGCAGGAAGTCTCGAGTGAATGTATCGAATCTTGAAGTCGCTAGTGATGAGATAAATCTTCTCGATAGAGCTGGTATCGAAATTGATAGTACGACTCCGGATAGAAGTGGAAACAGGATTATATGTGGTGGATTGCAGAAACTTGCCCTGATTGGAACACATTTTGAATTGGTTCATCTGCCAAACCCAGAGAGAAGGAATGAAATATTTTCGGAGGTCGTTGAAGCAAAAGTTTCCGACTTCAAATCAAGCCTGAACGACCAATCAATTCTTCATTTCGATGAAACATTCACATCTGACCTCATACCGAGCTTGAATTTTATTGATTATTTTGTCAGCTATGAAGACTTGTGTTTCATATTTCGCAGAATAAACAACAAAAAATCATGTGGTACTGACGATATTCCCAATATAGTTCTCCGACATTTGCCTGAGGTTGCTATTAGGAATTATTGCATATTGTTCAACAACATGTTGAACAATTCATATTTCCCAAATGAGTGGAAAAAGGCTAAGGTATTTCCGATCTTGAAGAAAGGAAAAGAATCTTCATGCCCTAAAAGCTATCGCCCAATCAGCTTGCTGCCTAACATCAGCAAGGTGTTTTAAGTGATACTCAACAGAGCATTAAACGCCCACATTGAGAAATATGAGTTGATGCCGAATTGCCAATTTGGTTTTCGTGCCAGGCGTTCGACCATACATGCAATAACGAAAGTGACCTCAGACATCTGTTGGAAACTAAACAACAAAGAATGTGTTGGAGCATGTCTCATTGATATGGAGAAAGCCTTCGATACGGTATGGTTAGATGGACTAGTTTTCAAACTTCTTCAGGACAGGTTCCCCAGACACCTTGTCGCCATGATGTGTAATATGTTATACGGGAAATCGTTTGTTGTAACTGATGGAAATCTGACAACAATGCGCGAATTCAAGGTCTTGAATGGTCTACAGCAGGGAACAGTTACTGCGCCCCTGCTTTTCTCAATATTCATTCGCAAGCTATTGAAGAGCTTTGATTTTAATGTCTCGCCAACGCGATCATTGGTAGCGTTTGCTGATGATCTGATCATCTATACTGCAGACCGAAAAGCTACAATAGTTCACAGCAATCTTCAAAAAATGTTTAATGATGTGCAGCTCTACACCGACAATTGGCGAATGAAAATCAATGCGCAAATGTGCGAAACAATCTTGTTTCGGACAACGCTGCAGGGGGCCAGTCAAGACCTGAAACGTAATTGGAAGGATTTCCACATTATGGCTGGTGAGGGTAGTTCAGAACGGGTTCCACATAAATCCTGTGTTCGATACCTCGGTGTTCATCTCGATCAGTATCTGTACTACACTGAACATGTCAAAATCATGCTCAGTAAGGCACTTAAAGTAGTCATGGCCCTTCGGCGACTCTTTCGTTCCAGATACATTGATCGAAAAGTCAAAGTTATTTGTTACAAGACCCTGGTTAGGCCAGTTTTGACATACGGATGCCAGATCTGGTACAACCAGAGTGCTAGTACAATGGAAAGATTAAGAGTTTTCGAAAGGAAATGTCTTCGTGCATGTACTGGTTTGTACAGAAAGCCTGAGACGGATTGGAAGCACTATATATCGAATAGAAAAATTTATCAAACCGCTCAAGTGACAAGAGTCGATATCTTCATATTGAAACTTCTTCGGAATCATATCACACGATCTGTAACTGTGAGTGAAAACCCTTGGATTTAACAGCCGTTCCACCCTACAGACGGGTATATTGTGACTTGCCTCACTATTGGCTTCGTTCCTCCAGAAGCATTCGTGTATTTGGACATGAATCGATATATTTTTGATTCTGACGGCGTCCCAATCATATATCAAATATACCGACGGGCCACCGATAAGAAGATAAAATATCCTCCGAATCTGAGTTCACGAGACCAACAATTCGAATGGAGTTACTCATTTGCTAGATTCGTTGAGGCTGGTCGAGCTGAAATGGAGCAATCTAGGTATTGGTGGCTGAATGACAATGTCTAAATTATTCGTGTTTATTTTCTGTTTTTGTGCTTTTTCTCGTTCCTTAGTTTTTTAGATTCATTTCATTATTGCTACATCTAGTGTTGTTGTTTATTTGTATTATAATTGAGGTATAGGTTTCAATATAAGGTAACGTTTTTTTTGTTTTTTTTTTTTGATTGAACTTATTTAGAATTAGGGTGTAACATATTAGGTATAGGATATAAGTTCACTGTTGTGTTAGTAATATAAGTAATTTTTGAATAATGCTGGTAAGCTTTTTTATCCTTTTTCCAATTGAATCAAAAAATATGAAATAATCTTAATTAATTTAAATTTGCAAGTGTATTTTTTTCATTAAATGTGTTTAACTGATAACGTATAAATTTAGAAAGCCATTCGGGCCATCACGCTTTTCATAGATTTATTGTTTGGAATTTGCTTTATGTTCTTTTAAAAATTTATAACGATTAGTATCTTTTGACTTTGACTTTGACGTTAGTTAAATTCAACATTTTCATCATGGTAATGTTCAAGAACTAGCACTGTTTGGAAATTATTAAAAATTACGATTAATTACTATTATCGAACAATCATCTTCAGCGATGGAGCTCACTTTTGGCTCAATAGCTTTGTTAACATGCAAAATTTGCATTAGTTTTTAACAACAAATCTACATGTGCTTCTTGGGATGCTGTTGCATCCGCAAAAATGAGAGGTATGAGTGGGCCGTACTTTTTCGTGGATGAAATCGACCGTCATATTACCGTCAATGGAGAGCACTATCGTGTTACGTTGGAATATCATTTGTTGGCAGGATTGGATGAACTTGACATCAACAATATGTAGTTTTAACAAGACGGTGTTACTAGCCACACAGCACGCCTCACAATCGATTCATTTAAATGTATTTCATTATTGTTATGTCCTTTATGGATAACCCTATATTATACGTCTGAGTATTTTACTCTAAATAGCTTTTGATAGATGGTTGAATATGCTCAAATGCATGTGACAATACAAACAAATCGAGGAGACAGAAGTACATTCCAGTCAGAAAGGTTCTGCACTCGATCATACGCTCCACATCTGATGATAACGGTCAATGCTACTTCCAAGGCGTGTACATTAAATAATATAATACATTAAAAAAACCCTCATTTTCTTCAATGACTGCCATTTTGGTTCAGTATTTCATGTATGAAAAAATCAACATACTCTCAAAAACATTTCAGTTATTCATCTTTTCAGAAATTGTTAAGATAATAATCGAAAATATTGTCTCTTGTTTAAATTAAAGCCAATATGGTAGGAAAAGCGAGCATTATTGTTGTTGCAATAGATGAAAATTTAAATGCCGGCAACTTCAAAAAATATGGTTAGATTTTCATGAAACTTACAAGATAAGTTAACCTTACGGCCCTAGAGAAATAAAATAAATTTTTTTTGGATTTCGTCATTCAAAAGCACACTCATCAGATGCCAACTCTAGACCAGGATGGATTAGCATTATCATACGAATCCTATTGTTGTTGTATTGTAATAAACACAAGCACTCGAGCAGCCCCGTGGTGATCAGGCATGGTTGCTCCTGAAGAGACAAGGTGGTCCTCCCACCAAAACTGCTTAGTTTGTTGTTTTACAAGATTAAAATTAACTGCATCCATCAAGTTTCCATCCTTTAGGCAGAGATGAGTAGTTCACTTCAGCCACTTTAACATTCTTTGGGTTTGACATTCCCCTTGTAATGCAACGACCTTCTTCCGAGAAAATAGCGGTTGCTTTTTGTAAAATGTTTGCGTTAGTCTCAAGCTTCCTTGTCAGCTAACTTTAAGGAGACAAAAAAAATTTTGGATTTCTGTAGATTAGCTTAATTGACACATAATAAAACATTTCAAAAGATAATAAAAATTGATCGGTACGTCTCGTAGAGCAAAGTACGCCTGAAAAATATTTTGTAGTGTAGCTTCGTGGCTCGACAAGAACCCACCTCATATGATCCCGCAAGTAGCTAGTAAGCACGTGTACGCAGTCGTTAAGCGATGCTATTCAGCTGAGCTTGGTTTTGTTTATAGCTCGCTGACGCTTGTGCCAGACAATCGGCACCCACGTCCTACACGGATTTTGAGAAAAAAAATTCACTACAGTATGTATTCATTTATTTCTAAATTGCTTGAATTCTTTTATATTTACCAGTTATATTAGATGACCCTTGATGCAATGAATAATAAACAAGTAAAGTCATAAGTATGCAAAACTGAACAGTGTAATGAATCATGCGACGCCGCTGGCGACCACTACTAACACACTTTGCTGCTAGGTGGCTGTCATTTCACGTTGGTTGCGACGAGCGCACATCCCACGTCAATTATGTCGTGGAATGTCAAGATAAACAAGTAAAGTCATGAGTATACAAAACTGAACAGTGTAATGAATCATGTGACGCCGCTGGCGACCACTACTAACACACTTTGCTGCTAGGTGGCTGTCATTTCACGTTGGTTGCGACGAGCGCACATCCCACGTCAATTTTGTCGTGGGATGTCAAGAGGATTTGACAGCCACATGGGAGTAAAGTGTGCACGTAGTGGCCGCCACCCATGAAGAAGTCCTGGAGTGTGCCGACAGTTCCAAAAGGGTAAATAGTAACGCTTCGATTCGATCACCAACTGTTGCGACAACAAACCCAATAGCTAGTCGGATTGCAGAAATTTGGAAAAAGGCAAGAAGAATACGAGTACGAGCCAACCGAAAAGGTAGGTAAGTTGACCTTAATGTCCTGTTTGTAAGGTAACCATAAGAAGTAGCACTTTAAATACGATTCCATTAGTGAGTTGTCGTTTCACCGCTCTAATGGTCTGCCTTTTCAGATTCCTCCTGTTATTTAGAAACAGACGGTATGTGCAACGAATGGTGCCGTTTATTATGCCGCTACTCCACCGGCTCCGATAAGCAACATACCTAGGGATCAGTTTGCAGCAGTTGACCCACCAGCAGGTGTGCCAACAATATACCCACCTTCAAGGCCGTACCAGCCGTTTTAGCAGTACTACAGTGTGCCAATGAATGTTCCCACCATTTGGCCTCAGAACTACCAAGGTAATTAGATTTGCTTGTATAGATGATACGACAGTTAAATTGGAAACGTGGAATACGGCCGGACAAGACAGGTATCACAGTTTAGCGCTAATGTTTTATAGAGGAGCGCAGGCCGCAACATGGATTTGTAAGGGTTACCAGATTAACATTTGAACGACCTCCTGAACGATTACACAATGGCGATGACGAAGCATTATTTTCTTTAATGGATTATGAATTTACTAGATCAATGTGGAATTCTCCATTTCGAATAACGTACCGATTAATATTACGTGAAAAAGAACTGCACTTTCATATCGGTGTTTACAACCCTAGTAAGGACTTAGCCTTTTCATTCAATTTACTCCTACATACCTACCTGAAGGTTCTCGAGGTGCGCCGATGCCAAATAACAGGTTTACACGGTTGTACATTTATTGATAAGACTAGAGATGGTGCTACCTTCCAATAAGGTCGTGAAGTTGTTACAATAGGCAAATGGACAGATAGAATATATCAACATACACCACCAGAACAACTTATTGCGAATGTTGTCTCCGGACGAAACAGGAGGCTACAAAAATACAATTTTCTCGACACAGTCATTTGGAATCCTTAGATAGACCAAGCCCGAGAGATAGCAGATTTTGGAGACGATGAATATCCAAATATGTTAGGCGTTGAATCTGGACATGTTTCAACTCCAGTTATTCTGCTGCCTGGAACAGCCTTTGAACTAGCTAAACCCTACAGATTATTATCGAAGGTAACGTCAGTAGGAAATCAAAACAGTGTCACTAGCCATCGAGGAAAAGGGGCGTTCAACCGAGCTAAAACAGATTAATCATAGATTTTGCAGTTTGTTGATTTCTACGGTTCAACTTGGTGCTGCAAACTGTCCGTATTCTTAAATCGTAAAACTCAACTATCTTTAAACTGAACTTGACTAGCTCATTAACTCGCTCCAATTTCGGCTGATTCCTGATGGAAATCAACTATGACATTGTCAGCATACATAAATCGGAATACGTTTTTTTTATAACTTTTGAATATACCTAAAGGGAAAGCTGATTAATTAAATGCATGTTATAATTTAATCCCTCTACATGTTCTGGTGCTGGAACTTAATTATCAAGAGTCAAAATAATATTCTATTCATTATTTAGAAAGCAAATGGAAGCAATATTCCTTGAGAATACAATATGGGTTAATAGATAGATAAATGATCAGTTAAAACAAAAAAAAAATGAAAACTAGAAGAAATTGAGGACAATAGGGTTTTAGTTGTACTAAAGAGCAAATAGTTAATTTCTATTGAACTGCACAGTCAATATAAATATAACGAGATCTTAGGACAAAGAAAGTGGTGGTGATTCAGAACTCTTACGTAAATTTTGAAAGGAAAAATTAGCCTCCCTAAAACTACCCTCCGCTAAAACAAAAAAAAAAAAAAACTAAAGGAACTCCGAATGTAGATCGCATATTCCATTAATATAACTGCAATTGGCGAGAACATTTAGGTTTGATTCTGTTATAATTAATCACAGTTTTTTTGTGCCCGTTGAAGTTTTTAAAAGGGAAATTCTAGAGAATCCATTATAGTGTAAATACGTAATGAAAAACTATTCAATATTAGAAATGCCCTGTTTTGAATAATCGTAAATGTTTTAGAATACAACCTGCGTTGTATTCTTCCAATCGGCACTTTTAAATAGTTCACAAAATTCTGTTCATGCATTTGCTTAGATAATTTGTATATATTATTTTGTATTGCCTATTCATAAAGTATGTTAAAAAAATTATGAACTGCACGTCTGAGAATGAGAACTGTAGTAGCCCTGCACAAGTGTAATATCATCATGTTTGAATGCGAGGAATTAATCTTGAAAAGATATCTTCGATAAAATTTTAATACCATAGAAAGGTTTCAACCAAATCAACTGCAAAACCTCAGTGAGCTAATTGAGGCTTTCATTTTATAAAAAAAAGGAAAAAATCCCTAACATTCTGCTGTATAAATATATTTTTTTGAAACTATTATCTTTCTATTCCTCTCTCTATCAGTCAATTTAATAGTGGAATGCACCCATTTCAATGATATTTTTTCATTTCGGAATTAACTAAATACTTCAAATCAACATGAATATCCCCACCAGTAATAAATTCAATGGCGTGCTTTTCAAAAATTGTATATTTCTTTAGTGTTAGCTGATAATTTTGATAAAGTGAAAGAACTCAACTTCCTTTTGTTTCAAAAATACAACAAAAAGAACACGTTAATTAAAACTGCAATTTAAGAATAAGAAGCTTTTAATATAATTAGTACAAAAGAAAAGAGAACAAGAATTAACTATTTCGATTTACTTGCTAATATTCAACAATTATTTTTATTATTAAATCACCTTAAATTTTATGGTTTTCTTCCGTGATTACTATAAAAATGATAAACTGAGAGAAAATATTAAAACTTGAATAGAATTATCATAAAAAACTTAAAAGTTAAATCAGAGAATAAAAAACCATGAATCGCTAACGAAAAAACACGACTTTCCTTTCCAGTGGTTCTTCCTTTCAGCGGGAGATAGAGTGCAGGGTAGGTATGCCGTCGCGAGGGTAGGGTCTGAGAAAATCCGCTGAGGTCGGTGTCGCGTCGCGCGCAGTACGCGGTACCTTTGTTGTTTTGCCTTTTTATTAGAGTAGCTTTCGTCGGGTTGAGTTAAGGTAGTATACCTTTCGGTACCGCGTCGGAAATTCGGGAACGCGAAGTAAAAATTAGATTTTGTTCTTTGACTGATTGATGAAGAAGTACGGAGTAACGTAAAATAGGTTTCCTCTCCGTATGGTTTTGTTTTGGTGACGCGTTTGAAAACGGGCATGTATTGGTGGCTGAATATTGTAAATGAGCGTAATCCATTTGGAGACCCGCGACCGAAATCGTCTCCGATCTAGCTGGCCGACAAGCAGCCACCGCGTGAATGGGTTACGGTGCACGGATTGGTTGACCGGTTGGTACCATCTGTTGGCACTACTCAGACTTAGCGTCAGAACCGATGAGAGGTCGGTTCCTCGTACGTACGTAGACTTAAAAACAGTACAACAGGATCCTGGGATCAAGTTAATACATAACCAGTGCCAGTGTTGGTATTTTATGAGTGTGCTCTTGGATCACGGAATCTCAAAATTTTATTCATATATCGTCCAAGTGAGTGGAAAAATTAACAAGTAAACGTTTTTTCCAATTTTCAAATTAAACTCTTTCACGAAATTCGTGTAGAAGCTTTGATAGCTTAATAAACCTGGCTAATAACTCTTAACTAGTCCGCAGTAGATGGTCCTAAGCCCGGTAGAAAAAGGAGGAGGGAACCACTTGTTTTCTCAGCCCACAGCTTCCATGATTCCTCATCCTTAGCCCCACATTTAAATGGTGGTAAATGCATATATATATATATATATATATATATATATATATATATATATATATATATATATATATATATATATTCGTTTCAAATTCTAGGGATAAGATAATGTTATACTATCATTTGAACAATTGAATCAGTGGGTGTGTGGGTTCATATATCAATCTCTTTGAAATTTCTTATTTGTAAGCGCAAAATTTGAAATCTTATTTGTAGATTTAGGTAGTTCTTTAATTGCTCAAATATGTAAAAATTACTGTTGAGTGGAAGTTCTTACTATTTTAAAGTACCTTCATACCAAATTTCCATAAGCAATGCTTTGATGGTGTTTGGAGCTTAGTTCATTTATGCACTATCTTATGCGAATACCTGTATCTAAAAAAAAAAATTCACTAACAATACAGCTTGACAGAATTGTCTCACCACAATCTTCCCAAGAGCTAACACCGAGCTTCATG
Source organism: Odontomyia ornata (assembly GCA_963969285.1). Classification (NCBI taxonomy): domain Eukaryota; kingdom Metazoa; phylum Arthropoda; class Insecta; order Diptera; family Stratiomyidae; genus Odontomyia; species Odontomyia ornata. The sequence goes on from OZ017741.1 coordinate 200,958,780, forward strand.
GAATGTGATCATAACCACACTAGGCCTCAATTCTTGTATTATCCTTCTCCAGAAGCAAGCAAAATTCTTTAAAATTTTGCTGATAAACACATACGCCCCAACCTGAGACGAAGATAAAAAAAACGTAGGAAACCTTGTACAATCACCTGAAAAGACAAGTCAACTCATTGCCAATAAACAAAACAAATAGTTCTGGGTGATTTCAATGCTAAAGTTGGCAATGAGCTATCTCATGGCGAAGCAACTGCAGGATATAGCCTCGACAATGGAACATATGACAACGGTCAGTACCTGATTGACTTTGTATGCAACAGAACTCTAGTTATACGTTCGATTTGTTTCCCAAACGAATGCATGCATAAAATGATCTAGTTATCACCGAGTGGCAACACACAAAACCAGATCGACCATATTCTAATCCAACAACATTGGACTTCGAGCTTACTTGATCGAATTGACTTACCAATGTCATGTGTCAAAGCCGTTTTCAACAAAGACCATCCCTCAACAAAAACTCGATTCGATTTGGCTCCAAACGACGTCTATGGCGAAAAATTTCACGGAGACCCTCGATAAACCAGAGACCTTCCATCCTATTAAACAATCTGAAAACAAGCGACGACTCCTGGGTGGAAATGTAAGGATTGGAAAGATTGAAGCAGAACAGACAATTGGACAGCCTGTCCAGTGCAAAAAAAAAATGATTGGTTCGATGATTAATACCAGGAGGTATTAGATAAGAAAAATTAGGCGTACAAGCAATATTTATGTAGAAAAACCAGAATCTCAGAAGAGTAGCGAGTAAGATAATTGGTATTAAGAAAAGAAAATACTATGATGACCAATTGAGAAGCCTTGATGTAAGACGAGCGAGCAACAACACAACACAAGCATACAAACTAGTGAAAAGCTTGAAACAAGGTTATCAACTCAAGGTCACGCTCACCCATGATGACATCAGCAGCATTATCGCTGATGAGAATAGGATTAAAGGAAGATGGGTATCATATTGCAAGCACCTTCTAAATTCTCCGCACACCTTCAGAACATTGGAGCCTATAGATACTCCTGAAGAGCTACCATTGTCCCCACCGGGCATCGATGAGATTCCAGTGGAGCTCTCATCGATGCTTTGGTCTTTGATGGTGAAACAAACTTCATTCAGAGTTGCGTGGTTTTGGACTGATAACTATGTTTGAGGCTTTTCACTACTTAGTATGCTTATCTTGTGTTGTTGTGCATTAAATTTACATCAATGCTTCTTATTTGGCCATCAAAACATTTGCTTTTCTTTATTCTGATTGTCTTATTTGCTATTCTTCTGGGATTTTCATACTGTTCTCTCTTCATCTTGGTTTTCCTACTTAGGTATTCTTTGTACGCCTGATACTTTTTATTCAACGCATGCTGGCACTCATCATTGAACCAATCATTTCTTTTGCACCCGGCTTGATTTTCGATCATCTGTTCTACCACGGTGTTAATGGCCGCTTTCACTTCTTTCTATTGTTCGTCGCTTGTTTTCAGCGAAGTATCTGATATGATTGGAGCAAGCTGGTTGTCGAGGGTCTCCATGAAATTTTTTCTACAAACGCCGCTTGGAGCCTATCGATGTCAAATTTTTGTAAAGGGCTAGTCTTTGCCGAATACGCCTTTGACATAGGACGTCAATAGGTTAATTTGATCAAGTAATTTTCTGAAACACAATTGGCTCTTCGGTATGTACTGACATCAAGTATGCTCGAGGCTTATCGAATACATCTGATTAAAGATTTTGAAAGACAAGGACTCTTTTCAAAACCCTGCAAAATATGCACGAGGCCAAAGTTTTCATGAGATAACTTTTTTTGACCTTTTCACAAAGTTTTGAGATTGTAACTTCTATTGTATCTGAGGTAACTTTCTAGAAAAAAATAGATAGATGAACGAATAGAATAGAAACAAAAAATGTTTGATGAAATAAGCTCTAAAAGGCTTTTAAAAGTCTTTCTGGTGGCCGAAATAAATCATTGTAAATATGTCCAATGAAAATATAAAGCACAGATATTTTGTAGGTAATATTTATTTTTTTTACATTTGTAATATATTATACAGGGCGGGCCATAAACTAATGCACTTTTATAGATGTTCTTGCGTCGATATCACGTAAAAAGAGGAGTCTGAAATGCTCACGCGCAGTTTCCCACTTCTTAGAAATTTAGTCACAGTGGATCGCCTCACGGGAGAACAACGCTCATTCTGTAACAATTTTATGAAAACAATGATTCCAATTTCTTTAACACAATATTAATCAGTACGAGTACCAATACACTTGATCAAGATAATGAAATACTCTTACTATATCTAGGCGAAAGCCCAAAAGAGGCTGTAGTGCTCAAGCAAAAACAAATCGGTTTCAAAGTGTTAATTTAATTAAATTTTTGTCGCGATCAGCAAAACTATCAATAAACAAGTTGGGTAAACAGACCTACGCTCATGGCAGAAGGGTTTCGTACTCAACTTCTCAGAAATGCAGTCAGCAGCAATGAACAACCTCAAGAAATATGTCAAAGAGATGTGCACGTTCAAAGGAAAACTCATTGTTTTTCTACTTTCAACGGTCGTCATTTTGTTGCAAACCAACAAAAATCACTCAAATCATGAATTCTCAAGGATATTAATGTTATTGATTTTATTGGAAAATTTCAAGAAGATCAAGTGAAAACTGCAGTGATTGATTGGATGGAAATTCCATAAAATACCAAAATCATGTGTTATTGTTGTTGTAATTGGAGAAATTTTAAACGGCTATAACTTCCGTGTATATCATTCGATTTTCATCAAACTTACAAAATTTAAGAACCCTTAGCAGGACTACGTAAATATCTAATTTCTTTCAATTTAAGGGTACCGACGCGATTTTATTGGAGAAAACGTGAAATTCGAATATCATACTATAATTAACAAAGTTGAGCGAATTTCGACTTCTAAGGTATTTGTTGTTGTCGTACCCATCAACACCTACCACCATATTTTTTTCAGATTTTTCGGATCACAGGTGTCCAATCACGAGGGGGGGGGGGGGGGACACACATTTTTCATGTATTTCCCCTCTCTGTGCGTCCCTCGAAGCAAAAAGGGTCAAATTAAGATCTGTTTTGAAAAGTTCTCATCAAGACCTTTCATTTGATACCCATATCGGCTACCTTTGATGAAATTGTTTTTTTTTCGGGTGCCACTCCCCCATGTGGGGAGACCCGCCCTTAAATACCTTATAAAATTTTTTGTAGTTGAACTTTGAAGAGAGCACCACTTTACACATGTATACAAAATTTAATGTTTCTAGCTTAAGTAGTTTGCGAGAAAAAGTGCGGAGAGACAGGTCGCGAAACTAGTAGGGTTTTGTAAAATTTGTTTACAAAACCCTAAAAAACAGGGTGCCCATGGAGTAGGAGAAGCGAACAGACCGTGTGGCAAGTAAACGTGTCTGTGTAAACCAATTAAAGGGCCACTATACACAAGTGTCTAGAAGATTTGACGATAGCCCGTAGAATATTAAAATAAGAATTAAAGCTGCATCTCTTTGGGCTAGACTAGACGTAATTACAAGCGGGATTGTGACCTCTTTCAATATTCAGATTAGCTGTCTTAAGTCTACCCTGCAAAAAGTAGGCTCCAAAAACACCCTACCATTGGTGGTGCTTAATCAAAAACCAAAGGCTTTATTCTTTTGGTGGTCATGTCATCGGATTTTTGCTTGCCTACGCAGGTAGGCCAAAGATGGTAGGGATAAAATCAAAGCCATATAAACAAATGGACGAGCAACGAGAATCTGTGTACTCGTCCATGTGAGAAGCAAATTTGCCACATAAATAAGTTATAAATAACTTACGCTCTCGAAACTATGTGATTCCCTCTGCTTCTCATTCCCCTTTGTTACCACACAGGTTTTTCTTTTCTCTCTTCAGAAGAATCGCTTCCCCCACTGACACCCGCGCACACCAACGAAATTTCATTTCAGTTTGAGTATAAACAACAAACAACTCTCACGGAAAAATGAACGTCAAAGCAAAAGAAAATCGAAAAGAGCGCGAACCATGCGGGAAAATAATGTGTCAAAGCGGATGGAAATTTCGTAAATTTTTAATTAAAACAGTGAATTAAAGTTCCGATTACGTACGCGCGATCTTTAAAATTAAAAACTTTTTAAATGTGAACGTGTTTCGCCGTGAATAGAGTGCTAAATTAAAAGCATTTCGCCTCAAACCTCAACTTCACACAACTTTAGCGCAGGTTGCCAATTGCTTCGGCTCTCACGACCGGTTGCGGATCCAGTACTCTCTATATCTATGGACAAAATGCCCGGGTATATAGGGTGGCAATATAAAATAATTTGAAGGGTGGGTACCGTGGCTGGCTATGTGGAGGATTCAACGCCTGGGGACGAACAGAAGATATGTATGTATTTAGAAGAGCTTGTAGGACGGGAGCTCCAAGGCTGGGTACGTAGGGTGGGTGTTTACTAAAGCTTATAATATTCACATCGCTATGAAATTTTCAGAATATATACATGTAATGTTAACAAAGTGTACCAAGCATTGACTTCATTGACATTATTGCCCTTCTACCTAGAACCTCTAGAAAAAACCATTTGTTCTAAATTAAGGTCTGTGCAATACATTATAGTCAGAGAGCACTGAACTTTTTTATGCTATACTTATACATGGATAGATCAGCCAAAATTTTGTAGAGCGCAATTTTTTATGGAGTATCGCTGAGGCACGGAACTAGAATCGCCGATACTTTGTCTTGTTTTTTATTTCGTTCATACCTGAAAATGTAAATATTAAGCTATGATCGGTCAACAAACATACAAATATACACATTAATTTCGTTGAAATTCTCGAAAAACTTTTCATCTAGTAAACATTAGAGGTCTGTAAAATTTTGAGACTCACGCAATTTTTCAGAGAGAAAGGGAGAAACACTTATTTATACAAAATCTTGAATTCTAGAAATTTTATTCAAGGATTGGTGAACATTTCAATATTTTACAATATTACGCATATCATGAGTGCAACATTAAAATTTTACTTTCACTAAATCTTTTCCCTGTAATCCATGTTTTTTTAGATTTCCGCGCAATTTTAGTCTAGAAATGCAATTTTAGCTTAGAAATTCTAAGCCCGTCAATACTTGCAAATAGAGACAATTCTCAGTCGTTCAACAATACACTTCATTACCTATAGATTTAAAAATTGTCACATAAGAAATTTTGCTTTCCGCAATAACATTTTCCAAAGAATTTGCTGCATTCTATTGGAAAGGTGAACATGTGGGGTATATACCTGGGGTTTACAAACCATCAATTTCACGCAAACCAAAACAATTATAATAGCGGTTTCGGTTAATTCGTGTGGTTTTCTAACAGATGGTGTAACTTGATTTTTATTCCAGTGATTCACCTTTCCAAATACAGGGTCTGTATAATAAGTAACCGGACTGAGCCTGCCCCGTGCCGTCAAAGCGTCTGTTAACCGGTATCTGGTGCTGTAGTGGTGGTGGGGGTCTAGGTAAAGGGAACCGGGCTGCAGCAGTTGCCTCCAAGCGCTTGGAGAGATAGCATCGAGCGAGAGCGGAGTGAGTGTTCAGTTACGTCGTCGGAGTGAAAATGGAGTGTACGATCGAGCAACCGAACCAGAGTTTTTTTAAAAACGTTATTACAGGAGACGAGACGTGGGTTTTCGATTACGATCCTGAGACGAAGCGACAGAGTTCGGAGTGGCACACACCGGCGGCACCACGACCAAAGAAAGTGCGCATGAGCAAATCGAAGGTGAAGTCGATGCTCATTGATTTCTTTGACGTGAAAGGCATTGTTCACAAAGAGTTTGTGCCACCCGGCCAAACTGTAAACGGCCAGTACTACAGAGAGGTGCTCCGTCGACTAACCGCCCGGGTTCGCCGAGTCCGTCCGGAGATTGCCGATTCGTGGATCCTCTATCACGATAATGCTCCGTCGCACACCTGCCTGCTCGTCACCGAGCAGTTGGCCAAATAGTCGAGGGCAACATTGCCACAGCCTCCTTACAGCCCGTATATGGCACCAGCGGACTTCTTTCTGTTACCCAGGATCAAGAGACACCTTCAGGGGACGCGGTTCGGGACTCTGGAAAACGTTCAACGTGCTACGACGAGGGCTCTAGACAGCATCAAGGTTGCCGACTTCCAGGAAGCTTTAGGGGATTGGAAAGTCCGGTATCAGCGTGTTATTGACTACTTTGAAGATTTCTAAAGAAAAATTGTACATATTTTGCCAATGAAAAATTTCCTGAGGTCAGTCCGGTTACTTATTATTCAGACCCTGTATGTGTTGAAAAACTACTATCATATAGTTTTAGAATCAGTATGTGTCATTTAGCTGAAGCGTAAACAACAATACTTATTTTTACTCTGAAAATGTCGAATTTTGTACCGAATAAAGTGTTTTTATGGAGAGTACTTCTTCATTGCTTCAATATGAAGAAAAAGGCTGCCGAAAGTCATCGTATTTTGGTGAAAGTGTATGGTGTGCATGTTCCAGCTGAGTGTTCGCGCCAGAAGTGGTTCGCACGGTTTAAAAGTGGCAATTTTGACTTGGAGGGCGATGAACGGCCCGGACAACCAAAAAAATTTAAAGATCACGAATTGGAGACATTGCTCGACCAAGATCCATCCCAAACGCAAGAACGCAAAATCACTTGGCGTCGCTCAATAAACCATTTCCAATCGTCTAAAAGCAATGGGAATGATCCGGAAGGTAGGCCATTAGGTGCCGTATGAATTCAAGCCAAGAGAGCTTCAACGGCACAAAAGAAAAAGTTTTTTGCATCGAATTGTCACTGGCGATAAAAAGTGGGCCCATTACGATAATCCAAAACGTCGGGCAATGCATGGATATCCCGGCCATGCATCATCATCGACGGCCGTTCAGAATCTTCATAGCCTGAAGGTTATGCTGTGTATTTGGTGTTGTTGTGTATTTGGTGGAACCAGCTGGGTGTGATCTATTATGAGCTATTGCAACCAAATGAAACAATCACAGGGGAAGTCTACCAATAACAATTGATGCACTGCGCGAAAAAAGGCCCGAGTATGAACAAAGGCACGGCAAGGTAATTTTGCAACATGACAATGCTCGGACGCATGTTGCACAGGTCGTCAAAACCTACCTTGAAACGCTCAAATGGGATGTCCTACCCCACCCGCGGCATAGTCCAGACCTTGCGCCATCCGATTATAATCTCTTCCGATCCATGCAATATGGCCTATTACAAAATTGAAATAAACTCAGGTGAACTTCGTATCGTAAGTTTTGGTGGTGATATTGGATGGGTACGCGATCCATCGTAAAATTTATACTTTTACAAATTATGAGCATTTTTTAACTATAAATATGAGTTTTATTTTATCTTATTTATTTTTAATATTTATATTTTTTATGATATTTATTTTTTATTATTGTTTAAACTTTTCTACATTATTATCTTCTATTAATTCAATAGTTCAATCGAAATTTCGGACATGAGAGCACTGATATATTACTGTGATCCACGGATTCCATTGCCGAAAGCAATCTACAGTGACTGAGCAAGGGGCTCGTCTTCATCCACCGTTGCAGCGTGACGATACGGCAGACGACGGACAAGCGAAGAGGAAAATCTGCTTGGGCTTGAGTAAACCACGGTTGTGGCAGGCAGATTACACTGGCATTGGAAAGGAGGCGAGAAATCTTTTTCTGATCACCACATGTAGTGGATGTCTGGAAGAATCATGCCAGCGACCGGGGACTCGCACGCAGAAAAAGTGAGCGCAAAACACTTTAGCAGTACGCGAAACTATCAAGACGTGCTGAACTGCCAGTAAGATACTTAGCTGGAAAAATTCGGTCAAAAACTGTTGGTCCTCGTATCGCCTTACAAAAAATTTTGTGCAGAACCTATCGAAGAAAACGGCTGTATGGCTGTAACTTGTGAACGATATCAAATGAGAACATTAGAAAATGAAAGGATAAAACTATAGTAGCAGTTTTTTTTGTTGTTCCGATACGCATGTCTAGTCATTTTAGCTACGAATCCTAGTATGACATCAAAAGCATAAAGTGAATTGCTGAAAGTATTCTGTCTCGGTTTTGACATATCGGATAAAGCCTGCTTATTTTTTCAAACTCTCAAATCCGACTAGAAAAATCTGAAAGGAGTTAATCAATACTACACACCATAAAAAAAAAGCTTTAGCCTTCCAATTATTGCGGTCTTAGCTAGATTGAAGTGAAACTTGTCACTATACCATGTCGGACCTCCGCAATAGATGCAACGGATCGTGAAGCGGGGAGCTCAATATCGAAATCCTGAACGGAATCACTTGTTGATGTAGTTGACCCAAAGCAGCTTGTCTCGACATCATATTCATATATCATGTAAGGAAGTTAATTCCCGGGTACATACAAGTACAATGTAAAAGTGTGATTTGGAATTTTCCTCCCCATGTCAATTAATTTCAGGCATCATCCACATCATCAGCGGGTGCCCGGCGAGGATATTGTGTGAGTATCCTTTTGCTTTTCGTGCAATTTTTTATGTGTATTCATCTTGTTTCCTTTTTAAAATTTTTAAAATATTTATATGTATGTATATCGATAACTATACATTTAAATGTTTTGATTAAAAGAAAAATATGCAAAAAATGAAAAAAAAATTATGTAAGGTCAAATGGTTCATGTATCTAGTTGTTGGATTGTTTTTTTCTCTTACTTAAATTGGTAGGTAATATCAAAACGTCAAACAAGATTCAATTTGGAAACAAATATAGAGCATTTAAGTTTGGTCATTGCTATTTCAAACTGAACAAAAGCAAAAAAACTCTTTCAAGTACATTACTTGTAGCAAAAAATATTACAATTTCAAATGAAACGACACCAATTGACATGTGAGAAGTTAAAATAAAGAAAAAATGTTGAATTAAATAGGAACCCCCGGTTTTTCCCGCCACGTTGGCTGGCCCCTCCACTGTAATGAGCTAGCCATCGGGTGAGCTCACCCCTTTTTATGTGTTAACAGGTGCTCTTGCAGGGTAAGGTGGCCTACCGCTCGCGTGCCTATTTATGGCATAGGGTTATGTGATTCCCTCACATAATACTATAACATAAATTTGCCACGCTTAAATTTTTCATTTAAAGAGAAATTTCATGCTAATTATGTGTGTATGAGTTTTTCACTTAAATAAAAAATTTTGTATATGGCCACACTTACATTTGGATCTTGAGCCGGCTGGGGGTGCGAGGGGCACGGCTTCCACCTGGATGCCCCACTCTTGCTTTGGGGGTCATAAGCATCGTCGGCAACGACGAAGTCCTCTTAAGTTCATCTGTTTTCTGCAAGCTCATTTTGTCCTCTGAGTCGGCAATTTTGACCCTTAGTGGGTTTCTTCCTTCACTTTGGTCGATACTCATTTGAACCTGCAAATTCGTGGACGCGAAATTTTTTTTGTAGTGGGTCCTTGTGCTGTGGAAAAGAACAGGCCCCACGATACTGCAGTGGCAGCCTGTCAGTGCATTCACGCCTCCTCACACGAGGCCAATCTTGGTGAATCCCACCATTCTCTCTCGCAGAGGCAGCAGACCATCGCTGCAGTCCCTTATGGACATTTTTAAATGCACACACATTTCACTACACATGACAATGACCTTTCAAGCAGAAGAAGGACTATGGCATTGAATCCTGAAATGTCAGATCACTCAATTGCCCTAGCGCTCTTAAGGACCTTTTACAACAGGCCAGTCAATATCAATTAAAAATACTGGCAGTCCAGGAAACGAATTGGACTGGAAATGACATTCAAGACATGAAATCGCACACAATATTCAAAAGTGGAAGGCATACTGGAAAACGAGAATTTGTGGTGGCCTTCATTGTGGATAGGGAGTTCATGTCATACGTTTTTGATTTCAAGGCAGTTAATGAGCCGTTGTCTGCTATCCATATCAAGGAGGAATTTTTCGAAATCTAGCTGATATATGTACATGCCCCGACCGGAAAAGGACGAAGAAATGAAAGAAATGCTCTACAAGCATCTGAAAAGACTAGTCGACACATTGCCTACAAATGTCACAAAAATAATTCTGGGGGACTTCAACGCTAAGGTTGGCAATGAGCTATCTCATCGGGGAATGACTGGAGGATGTAACCTCCACGATGAAACAAATGACAACGGCCTGCGTGTCTAGTCATACATTTGACTTGCTACCTTATTGACGCATTCATAAAATGACCTGGATATCTACGCATGGCAGCACACAGAACCAGATTTACCATGTTCTAATCAAACAACGTTAGGCCTCGAGCATACTTGAAGTCCGTACATACCGAGGAGCCAATTGTTACTCAGATTATTAAACGATCAAATTACACTATCGATGTTGCATATCAAAAGCGTACTCATCAAAGATCATCCTGCTACAAAATTTTTGAAGCGAAATGCTCCAAATGGCGTATGTGACAAAAAGTTTCACGGAGGCCCTCGACAACCAGCTGGTTCCCATCTTATCAGACGGATCACTGAAAACAAACTGTGGGTGGAATTGTAAGTGGCTATTAAAACTTTGTCCAAACAAACAATAGGACATGAAGCTCGGCTCAAAAGAAAAGACTGGTTCGATGATGAGCATGAGATGCATTACATTAACAGAATCAGGCGTACAAAGAATACGTAGGCAGGGAAACCAGGATGAAGGGAGAACACTATGAAAATCTCTTAAGAGTAGTGGATAAGGTAACTGTGACGACCAGTTAAGAAGTATTGAAGTAACTCTAGTGAGCAATAATTCAAGGAAAACATAAAAAGAAGTGAAAAGCCTGAAACGTGATTATCAGCCCAAAACCACGCTCTGTTGTGATGAGATCGACAATATCTTCGCTGATGAAATCAAGATTAAGGAAAGATGGGCATCATATTCCATGAACCTTCCTAATCCTCCCCATAACTCCTGAACTTTGGAGCCCATCGGTGTTTCCAGAGAGCCTTCATTGGCCTCACCTACTCTGGATGAAGTTTGTTTCACCATCAAAGCCCAACAGACTAATAACGCACTTGACATCGATGAGATGCCAGTAGAGCTCATCAAATATAATGGCAGCAGTATTCAGAAAGCCATCCATAAAATCATCCAGCACATTTGGCAACAAGAAAATATACCGAACGAGTGGAGCCAATCAATTTTATTCCCTATCCACAAAAAAGGTGACAAGCTAAAATGCAAAAATTATAGAAGCATATCACTGCTTTGTACGGCGTACAAAATATTTTCAAAGATCTCAAAAAATATTGGAAAGTGTCAAAGTGGCTTAAGGGCAGTTATATCGTGGATAGACCAAATGTTTACTGTCAAGCAGGCACTTGAAAAATTCTGAGAGTTCATCATAGACGTACACCAAATTTTCGTCGACCTTAAGCAAGCATACGACAGTATTGATTGTAACGTACTGTACCTGACAATGCTTTTCTTTGAGATCTCATCCAAGTTAGTCCATCTCACCAAAATGACAATGACTTTGATGACCTCCCAAGTCCGCACCGATAACCAACCCACCGATAGCTTTAAGACAAATATCGGATTGAAGCAGAGGGATGGCCTGGCCCCATTGCTATTCAATGTGGCTCTAGAGTATGTCATAAGGAAGCTACCTGCCGATGCATGAGGTACATTACTATACAAGTCGATGGGATGACATCAACATTTTGTCACGATCATTCACAACTTCCAAAAAACTAGTTTCGAATTCCGGCACACCGGCATTCCCCCATTCGCAACTTCGAATCGCCTCCATAACATCTCCATCTTCTTTTGGGTACATATACCTTTTACATGTACATTTATTTATTTTATTTTTATTTTTTATTTATACATTTAACAATTTCCCTATAATTATTTTTTTGCCCATCATCTCAATTCTACCTTCTAATCCTAATTTCAATTAATCAATCAAGATGGTTATTAAAAAGAGAGATTGGGGGGTGTTATTAAAATGGCAAAGATACTTATTAGTTTTCTTTTATGAAAAATGAGTTGACTTAAAACAGTGTAAATGGGGAAGCAAATGATCTTATGCTTGTGAATTATAATGAAAAAAAAATTAAAATAATTTAATTGAGAGTAAGTTAATCGTGGCTAAAATGGTAGTCGAAAGCTCATAGGCCGACATTAATAAACGTATCAGTTACGATTGATGTCTTATCAACGCGAACAGAAATTATAAACGGACGATTTGTTGAAGTTTTGTGTGCCGTGTGGGAATCAGAAGGCAATGGTGAATAAACGAGTTCTAGGAAACCTAAGGCGAACACTAAATAGTGGTGAAAATCAAGCTCCCTCGCTTATACTGAATGGGTTGTCAAGTTGCAAAAATTATATTGTGTGGGGTGCAATAAGGGATTGATAAACTGAAATCTTGATGTGCAGTTGTATGAACCGACAAATACTACAAACAACAGTGGACTAACAGCAGACAATATTTTTGTAGCAGTTTAATTTATCATCGGTTCCGGATTAAAAATAAATTAAAAAAGCAGTTACAGTTTTAAAAAATTATTTCAATTTTGGCAGTTGCCCCATTCCCCTTCCAGTTGCACAGCATTCCGCAGCCATACAAAGAGTGAATAATTTTTAATTGTTTTTTTCTCTTTTTATATTTCTTTTTTTTTTGTTCTTATCTTATTATTGTAAATTATTTGCATTATATACAATTGGATATGAATTTTTAATTTAAAAATATCATTTTTTTTTTTGTGTGAATTTGACTAAGATTTTGTTTTAAAACGGGTCTTTATGCAACTTGAATTTTTGAAACTTACTTATTTATCCTTGGTAAATTGATGTGTGGAATTTAAGTTTTTTTTGGAAAAATATAAGATCATGAAATACTAAAACCCATAATTTTTTTCATTTCTCAAGATGACCTCCACCTCTCCCGTCCGAGCAGAGGGTGTCCCGGAAACCCCACGACACGACTGAGCACTAGCCGGCCACAGTATGCTACCCCGGGTCACGCACCCCTTTGCTATCATCTAATGTCTGCAGCTGCGGTGACTCCCGCGCTTTTTACATACTCTTCCTGAAACTCGACAGCAAAGCAAAACTAGTAGAGCTACAAATCAATGAGAATAAAACAAAGCTCATGATGCAGTCGAGAAAAATTACCTCAAATACTCAACAGATCACATTTGGCGAATACAATATTGAAAATATAAGTGATGTCATGTATTTAGGCGCCAAAATAACGAGAACGAGTGAAATACGCCTAAGAATACAACTCGCAAATAATTTTTTTTTCAGTTTTAACGACCTTGAAGACCAGGTGCATATACAGGAAAACAAAACTCCAAGTATACAAATCAGTGATAAGACCTGTGTTCTGCTACGGATGTGAAACATGGACCCTAACCTAAGCATCCGCAAATATATCGAGTGCCTTTGAGCGATGGGTCCTGGGGCGAATAATCGGAGTGAAGTTAGATGGGAACCAATGGTGAATTTGATAATACTCAAATCAAAGAAGAATATTCATTAAGAAATGGTTAACGTACCCGGCGCTAAATGTCAAACAGTTTTCAAAACCCGAAGTTCCAGGTTTCAGATATAACAGTGGCGAAAAAACAGCCCCCTAAATGGAAGATCTTATTTTTAAGAAATTATTTTTCATTTTATATTCCTAACCTTAAAGAAACATTTATTTGAATATGGTGTTTACTTTTTTTTTAACGGTAATTTATGGCCCATCATATACAATTGTTTATTCATGTGCCTTAAAAAACAAGAATCATAAAAAAGTCTTAATTTTACTCCCAATTTTTCTTTTCCTAACAACCACATCAACCAAATTATGGTTCCTAGCAACCTTGAATTGAGTAATCTTTAAATGCCCTAAATACGTCCTCCTACAGCCATTCTTTCCATTAATGAGCCTTTGACTAATAACAAACTCGTGCATTGAATCAACTGCTCCAACTTCTTAAATTTAGCTGAAGTACTATCTCTATCGTTTCATAATATGCCTCAAAAAGAGAATTCAACCTTCTTGACAAGCTGAATTGGTTGCGATGATATCTACTTTACATTGAATGGATGAAAAAAGAATTTTTTTTAGATTTCGGGATGGGGCGTAGTATCTGTAAGAAGTTTGTGTTATAATATGTATTTTACATAGATATGTAGATGCAAATATAGATGATAAATTGTAGTTATCCGATTCCAAGATAATTAATTCTTAAAAGAGATGTTTCTGAAGGAGAAAAGATGAGAGATACATTGAAGGGATAGGATATCCGGATTCTCTTAAGGTAAGAGAAATTTAGTAAAGAAATTTAAAGGGATTGGTAGGAGATTTTCAGTGCGCATGATCTAGAATTCTAGAAGGCAATTGAGGAAAGTTTAAAGGTTACCAACTGGACGGTTAGCTCCTCATATTTGAGTTGAATATTGTAGGGAGGGGTCGTCATTTGTTGAAGATTTTTTTTCTTCTGTGTTTTTTTACGATTTTTGGCACTTAAGAACTTTTTGCATCTGAAATTAGTTGACGCTAGTATCTTATGCTTACGTATTTTTTGTTTGAACCGTACATTTACATCATTATTTTATCCTTACACTATTTAAAATGCTTTTCAAATATTCCAATAGCCTCAACATGGGGCGTACCTACAAGAAGGCCGGAGCGTGTTCCTTAATTTTCACAGGAATAAAGATTTAATTTTTATTAGAACTTTTAAACTAATCGATTATGGAAAAGATTCCTTAAACTAGAAAGGCTTACCCTTCTAGTTTAAGGAATGTACCATTCAATACAGTCTTTCTAAGGAGTTAATTGAAAAGTAAAAGTTGTCGCCAATTACCACAAAGGAAGTGTAAGTAGGGTTTAGTTATCGAGCTGCTGATGTATTTGCAGCTATGGGTATTTCTCGACATTTAATTTCCCATTATTTGGAAACCAGTAAGCCCAATGTTCAATCCCGAGACCATATACTAGCATTTGGCTACCAAAAATTATAACCAATACGTTTTTATATTCGAGGAAAAGAAGAGATAATTATTATCTTTGAGTTAAAGACATTGTAAACTACTACTTCTTCTTCCTAGGACCACAGCCCTTCTCGGGCCTTTGCTTCGCTCCATTGACCGCGTCCCCCAATTTCGAAATCCGAGCAGCGATGAACTGTCTTCGTCGACCCAGTCAGACCAACGTTTCCTCGGTTTCCACACTGGTCTCCGGCCTTCAGTTCTCCCAAGGAATACCTTCTTGGGTATCCATTGTTTATCCATACGATTCATCTGGCCAGCCAGTAAATTACTACACTTACAACTTTGTTAATAGTTTGATGTCCATAGAAATTCAGAAACTCATATTTGGAAAGTTCTAGAAACAGAAAAAAGTGAGAAGAGACCTTGCTTCTTATAAAATATTATCATCGGTCAAATGAAAACGATTAAATATTGACTTAAGAAATTTGTTTCATGAATATATGAAAATCGTTTTTGGTGTCAATAGACAGGCAAGGTAAATTTATCGTAGGAACCATTAACTTTTATAGTCAAACAACACAAATTTACGAATTGTAGTTAATTTTAGGAGTCGACCAGATGAGAACCATTCTTAACGTTATTTGATAACCTGAACACAGATCTTCAAACCGTGTGTCAAGATTGGTTCTAGTTTTCAACTTCACGCATGTTGACAGTACTGTACTCGTATAATACTCATATCTGTTAGCTAACTACGTTGCATGTATCATAATTTTGAACTAGTTTTTGTGCTCTGGATGTGCTTCGGAACGTGTGAAAATGCAGATAATACATTGCAAAGTCAATTCAAAGTGTTTTTGTTACGTTTGTGGATGTTATATGCTCGGAAAAGGTAAAAAAATCGTGACAAATGCACTCAAAGATGCATATTTGCAGTATTTTGGTTTTGTCGTAGTAAAGACTGACAAGCCATGGGTACCGAAATTGTTGTGTAACGCATGCAGAACAAAGCTGTACAAGTGGTCACTTCGTGAGAATTTATACTTTTCATTTTCTGTTGCATCACGTTCGTAGGAATGGAAACATCTTGACCCTAAAACACAAGTCACTTTATACAGATATAGAAATCAGGCAGTTTTATCACTCATTATGACAGATTATGACATTTGTTTCTGCAATGACATCAAAAGTTTATTTGATGTGATGAATACACCATATACTCGAAATGAATGGCGTTTGTTCATAGATGGTTCTAAGTATAGTTTGAAGTGGCTCTACTCCACATTGGAAATAAAAAACCATCCATTCCGATTGCTCACGCAGTACAAACTAGGGAGTGCTACGATATCTTCATTTTTAAACTCATTCGAAATCATATCGCAAGATCTGTAACTGTGAGTGAAAACCCCTGGATTTCACAGCCGTTCCACCCTACAGACGGGTACATTGAGACTTGTCTCGATACTGGCTTCATTCCTCCAGAAGCATTTGTGTATTTGGACATGAATTGATATGTTTTTGATTCCGACGGAGTCCCGATTATATATCATATACATAGACGGGCCACCGATAAGAAGATAGAATATCCTCCGAATTTGAGCTCGCGAGACCACGACCTTCAATGGCGATACTCATTTGCGAGATTTGTTGAGGTTGATCGAGCTGGGAGGGAGCTGGCACGGTATTGGTGGCTGAATGACAATGACTAAATTATTCGTGTCGCGTGTCTTGTTTGTATTTGTTTTCTTTTTATTTTCAGCTCATTATTGCTACATTTAATTGTTATTTGATTGTGTTATTTAAAATCAGCTTATAGGATTTAGAATGGGTATATTGTGATGTTCGTTATATTAGGCTAAGAGATAAGGTTTACTTTGTAGATTAGGAGTATTGTGAAAGCATTATAGTAAGATGAGTTACAGTTTTTTGAGTAAATTTTATTAGACGTAAGTAACAACATGTTAGATATAAGTCAAAAGATTCCTGTTTTGTGTTCTTTGTATTATATTTAATTTTTAAATAGCGTTGGTTGGTTTTTTTCCGCTTTTTCCAATTGGTTAATCATATTTAATAATATTCATTTGATTAATTTCACATAATGTTTTTATAAATCAATTTTAGTATCGATATTGTTTAAATTTAGAGTGCCAAGTGGGCCGTTAAGTTTTTCTAATTGTATAATGTTTTTGAAACTTTGCTTTATGTTTTTATAAAAAATGTTATGGATTTACTTAATAAAGCACCTTGAATTGAATAGGGAGTGCTACGACAAAATGCGTACAATTTTATTCAAGATTAAATACAATGAGCATTAATGGAAAATCCGTGGTGATCTAAACGTTGATAAATAAATTAATTTGTATTTAATTTCGAAATATATATTAATTGATGTGCATATTTATTAAAAGCTTTTGGCCTATTGCTTGGGATGCGGTCTGGATTTACAAACTTTTGTTGTTTTCTGTGTCTGTAGGACAGCCATGCAGTTGATCATCATTATGTCAGAAAGATGTGGCCAAGTTGTACTCATTTTGAGCCGGAACAACAAAACGTGTCATCAGTACCACTTGTGAACCCACAGGACATTTTATTGCCACCTCATTACATTAAACTTGGCCTTATTAAGAACTTTGTCAAAGCGCTCAATCGTGACGGACCGGCTTTACAGTACTTAATGAAGTTGTTTCCAAAACTGTTATACGCAAAAATTAAAGAAGTAATATTTTTCAGACCAGATATTTAAAAACGAATGGCTGATACATAGTTTACAAAATGCTTAACGCCTGATGAAGCGAAAGAAAGGGCCTCGTTCCAAAGTGTTGTTTACGACTTTCTCGGTAACCACACATTAGAGCTCAAATGTCCCTGAAGATACATTTTCTGAATTCACATCTTGAGATTGGAGATTGGCTACACCAAAATACAACGGAAATTGAAAGGCGATACTAAGGATTTTCGGACCAAGGTATGATAAGCGACTACTGTTGGACCCTTATGCGTGAAATAGATTCCAAGCAGTATCAAAGACTCAGATCATCTTCTATTCATTTCTGATTTACTCTTTTTAATTCAATAAACGGCCGTTAATGATCAATAGTAAAATATTGAATTTATTGAATATTTTAAAAACTAGAACCAATTTTAAACAAGTTGGGTTTCAGATCTACGCTCGTGTTAGAAGGGTTTTGTACTCAACTTACAAAATGCAATCACCAGCAACGAATAATATTCAGAAACATTTCAGAGAGATTTGCTCGTTTAAAAGGAAATCCATTGTTTCTCCATTTTTAACTAACGAAAATCACTTAGATCATGAAATTCAAAAAGCATTTATGTCGCTGATCTTATCTGAAAGTGTTATGATCAAATCTAAACTACAGTGTCTGGTTGGATGGAAAGTCCATAAAATAGTAAAAAAGCGTGTTATTGTTGTTGTAATTGGAGAAATTAGTCCCGGAGAAATTCCCTTATTCCCCCTAATTGCCACCATTTTATTGCGGCTACTCCGGCGGAGGCTCCACCGACCCAGCCTAGCTCACCCAAAGACGGGCGTGGGCGCCACTCGTTCGTTCCTCCGAGCCTCTCAAAGGGGGTCGTCCGAACGGGAAGATGACCATCCGGGGGTGGCTCGTCGCCACTTAGCCACGAGAATCGCCTACAATGGAGAACTATTCCCGCGGAACGAGCTAAGATGTTCCACCACCTACACAAATTCGGGCTTCCCTACACCAGAAGAACCGAAATTACGCCCCCACAAACACTACCACTTGATGTAACCACAATCACTTGTTTCACAATAAGTACTCCAGGTTTTCCGGCCTGGTCAACGCCCCGGGAGAAGATTTCTCGAGCCGCACTTCTTACAGCTGAAAGGGAAAAATTAAGCACTTGTGTCACGAGAAGAAAAAGAAAAATGAACAATCAAAACTACGTTAATTTTATTCCAATAAAATATTTCAATAATTTAGATATTAAAGGAAAGCCACTTACACTTAATCCCTATCCTAGTAAGAGGCCTCTTGCTTCTATCAGGAAATTTGCTACCGTCGTCTCGTCTCCGTGTGCTGATACGGTTTTTAACTACCGGCTCCAATCCCTCGGCAGAAGAAAACGGTCGCTGAACACTTGTTCACTGTTCTTTTCTTTGCATCCACTTGTCGGGTTAAATTCTCGTTCCTGATCACTCGGTGTCACGCAGCTCCACCGTTGCTTGTACGTAAACCCCCACACAACAGATAAGAGAAAAAGCGCGCCAATCTTCCCGGCTTAAATAATCTCCCGGGTTAACGTTTTTTCCCTTCCATGATGTGTGAAACTCGCGAGTATCTCCCTACGATATACGTGTCATTGCTGCCTCAGCAGCATCTCTGCTGGAGTTGCGTGAGTGTGAAGGTGTTTGCGGTAGGATCGTTGAATTCGTGTCCTTCGCCGGGACCTCAGGGGCTGCGCACTCAGCACTCAGGTTCGAATTTGACTTAGTCGAATTATATACTGCATCGAAATTCATTGGGAGTCTATGCTGGAACGTAGAGTCGATGAAACCACAGGCAGTATGAAACCTTGATTCGAGGTAGTGAAGTAAATGCTCGCAGATTATCGCGCATACTACAAACACCTCTTGTTGCGTGACGGGAACAACGATTCAACTTCGGATTCCCTCCCAGCGTTGCATGTTATCTTGTTTGCGACGCAATTCCGATTGTTTCGAGGGGTTATATGTTTTGTGCTGCCGCATATGTTGATTGGATGGCGAATGTTTCCGCTACCGTGCACCTTTCGCATTTCGTTTCGAGCTCGCGTTGGTTCTTGATGCCTTCGATGTTTGCTGCTGATTGAGTTGTGCATAATTGTGGCGTGTAAATCGGAAGCGACTTAGCTACATGAGCTTGCGTAATTTAATCAGTAGTCCTATTTTGAATGGAAATTTAAATTACTTGCTGATAGTTACATCATCGGGTTACCAAAAAAATTAATAAAGCGCGGCTCGGTATTGTGTAGGTTAAACTCTTACAAAATCGCGTTTGGTAGTGTTCGGGGTGAGCGACGCTATGGAGTCCCAATGTTCACCCGTAACAAAATTTCAAATGGATATAACTTCCGTGAATATGATACGAATATCATCAGAGTACTAGGACCTTGTGCAAGGCTACTTAGATATCGAATTTTGTTGGGTTTAAAGGCAACTATACGATTTTATTTCAGAAAATGTGAAATTCAAAGATCATACTTCTGAGGTATTTGTTATTGTTTTACTCATAAAAAACTCCCCCAAATAATTTTTTTCAGATTTTTTAGATCACAGGTGTCCAATTGTGAGGGGGAAACACATTTTTCGTGCCCCCAACGAAGCAAAAACTGTCAGTTAAAGGACTTTTTTGAAAAGCTCTCATAAAGACCTTTCATTTGATGCTCATAGCAGCGACTTTGAGGAACTTTTTTTCAGGGACCACTCCCCTCCTCCCCTTTACTGTTATCATCCATTCATGGTACCAGAATTTTTTTTCGAACCCTATTACAAAGCCCTTCTGTAAGGAGCTCTTTCCTGCCTCCTCGACTTGTTTCACATATGAGTACAAATTGTCGGTGCTCATCTTCAGTCATTCATTAAATTGAATCAAATGTTTAAAGCATGCACCTTAAACGTTGAAGTTGGGGAAAGATAACTCCAAATTATTCAATCTTCGCATTTAAACCAGCCACTATTTCGTTTTACGATTACTGATACCGCTAGCTGAACCGATTCTCAAGGATATTCATGATGCCTATCATTCCTGAAACTTTCTTGCAAATTCTGGCAAACCCGTAGTGCCTGAGTCGGTAAAAAGCACATATTGCTCCATCTTCTTCCATAGAAATACAGCGCATATTCTTCCATAGTAATTCAGAAAAATTCAAACCGCTATTATTTTGTTAAATGCCATTCGCTCTTTATGAAACATGCAGGACAAGTTAATCTTATAAATATTCAGTAGTATACCAAATTTGATTGAATTTAAAGGTACTGTTAAGATTTTATTCAAGAAAAGGTAAAATCGGTAAATCATACTATTACTAACAAAGTTGAGTGAATTTCGACTTCTCACATATTTATTGTTGTGCTCATAAAGGCCTACACTCAAGGTTTTTTTTTAAATTTTTCGGATATAAGGTGTCTAATCACGAGGGGGGTACTCGAAAAGTTCGTACATTTCCCCTGCCCTCCACGGTACCGATACAGCCATTATAAGACTTGTTTTGAAAAGATCTCATTGAGGCCTTTTTAATGACACCCTACTCGACTACCAATAGTGAAATTTTTTTTTGAAAGGTCACCTTTCTGTATGGGGAAACCCGCCTTAAACCCCTTTAAAAAATTTTTCCATCCCAAAACTTTCAAGAAGTCACCACTTCTGACCTAATCACAAAGTTTCGTGGCTGCAGGTTCAAAAATTTCGGAGAAAAAGTGCTATGACATACTGACGGACGGACGGACGGAAAGACAGACAAAGGTCGTGAGTGCAATGGGGTTTCGTTTTTTGTACAAAACACTAAAAACGGGCTACTGACTTGAATTCAGCCTCCTAATTTACTTTATAAACAGATTTTGGTTGCTCATGTCGAAAACCATGTAAATTTTTGTAATCATTTGTTTTACTACACTTTGGAAGTCAAACATTGATAAAGGAAAAAAATTTTTTTTTGCGTCCAATTTAAATCATTTTAAAAGATTTCCAGGAGCATTTATTCAATACTTTGCTTGGCACTAAGTAATATTACCTTTTTAAAAGGGTTGCTCCAGTCAGGCTCTTTTCGGCCCCGGATAGCTCCATCGGAGACGGCGCAGATGCCACTCGTCCACCTTTGGAGCCCAATTGGAACCCTTGAGTGAGGTTACGGCTCCCCGGAGAACAATGAGTGAGGCTCTACCGAACTGAGGTTCTAATCTACCAAATTCAAATTTACTACGACACCTGAAAGAAACACTTGTAAGCCCCTGAAAACCTTAAGCGTTACTTGAATACGATGGGCACTTGGCAATCCCGTGACTTCAAACCGACACCAGTAAATCTCTTCTTGGGAACAAAATATCCTCCCGCCCACGAGCAGAAAGTTCACAGCATCTAGAACTGAAATAAAAGAAGGAAAGGAAACAGCCGGAAAATCAAATTCAATTTGACATTACCTCCAAATATTAATGCGAAATTCACAATAAAATATACAATCGAAAATTTAAAAAAAAAAAAGAAAACGATTGGCCAACACTTACAACGATGATTCTGCTGCCACTGATGTGGGGATCCCCAAATAATTTGATTTCGCTTACTTCGCTGCCAATTTATTGAAGCCTTTCTTTGCTCAGCTCTCAACCGTGGCCAATTTAGCTGACAACACTTCTCCCAATCTCGATCCTCCGTTTGATACGTGCATCCACCAACTCTGTTTCCCTATCGGCACTTTTTATCGGATGATTTTCACTAATCAAAAGAAGACCGGGACATCCTTCCGTCCCCCTTTTATTAGTTTTCCAACCAGGGCCTCACTTTCGTAGGTCAAATTCCACTACGTGTAGTCGGCATTATAGTTTTCCAACACGAAAATCAATGCTTTTGGGTGTTCACAAGAATCTCACTCCTACTAAACAAGTTTGGGGAAATGACAATGAGACAATTCAGTGACAGCTTAAATATGTTTTGCTCGTAGCTCTAAACATTTTTGGCATGGCGTTGTGTTATTTATATTGTTCAGCATGACTTGTTTCCGTAGTGCCGTTGATTCCACTTTCGTATCGGTTACCTTTGATTCAACGATTCCTGTATTGTTTGTTTGTGTTGCACTTTTTCCTCATGATCTCGTTCCCATTGTTCAAAACTGTAACCCAGCAAGGATATCCACGCGACTAAGGGTTTGGGTCCATGCAATGCCATGATCCGACCAATGGACAATCAGTGTATTTGGATTTATTTTATACTCCAACATTAGCGGTAATTCCATACCTAAATCGGCGCACAGGTGCTCCAAGCTATCTAGCAACAATTAAACAGGATTTATATCACGTCCTTCCGAGCCTTCAGCTAATGCCTCTAAATTATGTAAAACTAAGCCCTTACTACTATCTGCATAATTTAGACGTGCTCGTAAAAATTCGTCACGATCTTTCGAAATTTCGTCTGGCTTCCAATATGGCCAATTACCCGCCAGAATATAAGATAGTGTCAAACCGCTTGATCCATTGCTTCATGATATTCCTGATAGATATTTGCCGGTAGCATTTTGTCCAATCCAAATACATTGATCACCGGAATGTTCGATGATCGACAAACGGTTACAGCATTGGTTCTACTCAAGCCAGCTTCCACAACAAGCACAGGTTTCAGTTGAGTTCGTTTCCGCTCACTGATCGCTTCAAAAGATGATTCTTACTTCGGAAGCTCATGTTTCATCCATGAAACGTTCTAGCCTTCGTTGCGCATTTCCTATCAGTTGGGTAAGTTTGACATTCCACTAGCCAGAACAACTTTTCTGCTAATGAAGCAGAATGATGTCAATTTAAACGATCCATTTTGCTGATTTTTACTTTCCAGCTGGATAATTCTCAGGAATAGGCGCGATTATTTTCACCAGTGTGCCATTCATGAAATGCTTTTTCAAATTTACTTTCTTCACATAGTCCTCATAGTATTTGGCCAGTCTAGATACAAGAACTCGATTTTCTACTTCTTTTGAAACTTGTAGCTTCAATGATAAATCACGTCATGGTGGGGGCCGCTTGATCGGAATATGACAAAGACGAAGTCGACAAATAATTCATTACTTAAGGCAGCGATTAAGTAACGAATCGTCTGTAGAGCTCGCCTTTGTCGTATTCATCATAGTTTCTACAAATTCAATCGAATTGATATCGTTGCCCTCGCGCTCCTTCTTCACCTTCGCGTAATCCGATATAAATATAGTGGGACTTTGTGCCGATTTGTTTGTACATTTACAACATAAGGCACTGATTTCAGATTCATTATTATTACTCATTAAATTTAAATTATTCGAGTCGTCGGTTTGTTCCTTGCAAAATTTTCGTGTCAGTTACTTTTCGCTTTCTGCTCGTGAAGTTTGCGTTTATTCGCCGCTGATTGCGTAAAATCGTGCCAAAATTCCATCGTGGTTATCGCGAATTTAATATACTTGGCGTTATCCTGTAACAGTAACTATATTTCCTCTTCTTCGTAGCCTTATGGCCCCGCTCGGGACTTTGCTTACTGCAAATAGTACCTCCAACTGTCTCGGTTCATCATCAGTGCCCTTTAATTTCGAAACACCAGCAGCGATGAACTGTCTTAGTCGACTAAGTTGGACCAGCGATTTCTCCATTTCCCAACTGGTCTCCAGCCACAGTTCTCTTAACGAAAATCTTTTTGTGTGTCATTTGTTGGTCCATACAATTTACGTGGCTGGCTCACGACAGCTTCCGCTATCTTACAAAAGTCGAGACCTCCGGCACGTCCAAAATTTCATACTGTTCATGGTTGTATCGAATCTAGCTATTCGCCTCAGGACTCGTCGTTCAAAGGCGTTTAATATATTTGCAGATGCTTGGATTAGGGTTCATGTGTTAGACTCATAGCATAACATGGGTTCTGTCAATGATTTGTATACTTGAAGCTTTGTTTTCCTGTGTACGCAGTTAATCTTTAAAATCGTCTATGCAGCAAGTCTTTAAAATGTTCAAGACAACTACGTTTGCTTATTTCCTGAACTTTCATCGTTGTACTCATAGCACCACTCTCCATCTTGGGGCTTGATTTATCGTACGAGCTGCCCGCAGTTGTCTCGGTTCATCGAACACGTCCTCCAATTTCGAAAGTGGGGTAGCTATTTACTGTAATCGTACACCAATTTGAATCTGCACTTCCAAGGTTTTTCAACAAGTTTTCGTCCCTTAGCTTTTCCGGCGAGTATTCTGTTGGGTACTTCTTTTTTATCCATTCGCAGCACATGACAAGCCCATCGCTGTTTTTGTAATTTTATTAAAGTGAAGATGCCTGACTTGCCAAACTATTTATACATCTTATGGCTGTACTGCATTCTTCATTGATCTTCTTTTTTTATGGCACCTAAAATGCGCCTCAAGATCCACCTTTCGAAACCGTTCAAAGTATTTGCGGAGGCTTCCGTGACGCCCCCTGTGTCACAGTATAGATTTGTATATTTTAATTTTTGTTTCCCTGCCTGTGGACCTGATATTCAGGATCCTAAAAAATTAGTAGAAAGTTTTGTACATGATCTGAATTTTGTGCCTTATCTCCGCTATTTCACTATTATCCTTAACCATCTTAGAGCCAAGATAAACGAATTTATTCACATTTTGCAGGTTAGATTGGCTGATTGTTACGCTTTGTATATTATGGATGTTGTCCCTAGTTCATTTTGGACGTGTTGCTTTATAGTCCCACTTGCGTTGCTTAATGACCCAGCTTGCTCTTTTGGGAATGAAAGTAAAAGTAACAAAAATATTGATTTCATCTACATATGCTAGAATTTGTCTAGGTTTATATAGTTATCTACCTTTCATATCAATAAGTTTCCATGTTACATACTTTTGAGCTAAATTAAATAGCAATGAGGCCAGCCTATTAGCCTGCTTTAGTCCGTCGTTTGTGTCAAAGAAGTTTGTCAGTTGCTTATTGCTTCTGACTTTTGTAGTTGACAATGACAAACTCATACTTGTCAGGTGGACGAATATGGCTAGAACTCCAAACTGAAGTATTATTCTATCCAGTACTTCTTAGTCAATAGTGCCGTATCCGTGTTTAAAATCTACAATGATTTAGTATGAATCTGTGATGTACTTCCAACATGTTTCAAGAATTTGCCTAGCTATTAGCAGTTGGTATTTAGTTGAACGTCCAGCTCTAAAACTACTTCGATATTTCCAAATTATTTTTTCAACGTAAAGTCTTTTTTCTAGTGCCTCAGTAAGGATATACAGGATATGCAAAGTAGTGATATGCCTCTGCAACTTTGATGGCAGAATTGATTTCTTTCAGAGTTCAAGATGCTAATGTGGCCTCGTCAAAGATTGCGACTGACTCCAAAGTCCTTAAGCTTTTAAATATGCAGCCTATCTTCCCTTAATTCCATGGTAGTTGGCAATGAACTGAATTTTAGGGGCCACCATTTCCAATCTGAGCATTTGATGATGGTTAATTTTATAAGATATCTTAGAGGATTATCAACCAGTTTTGGTTCAAATCACAGTTATAATCTGGACGGGAAAAAAATAGAGTTTTATTGAAAACGGCAATTAAAAATATTAAATTCAAAAATTTTGAACTATTTACTTACCAAAACCTTGCTATTTTTTATTGCAAAATGAAAAAACTTATTTTAGTTACTTATAATTCATAGTTGAAATCTGTTCTCTCTGTTGAAAAATTTACGCGCTGGAAAGCTATATACGAACCACCGCCTTAATGAAAAATGGTCTAAAATAATCACCAAAATAATGATATTACTAAATTCTTTCAATATCTATCTTATTGGTATTATCAAGTTTCATGCCAACCGAATACGACTTGCTACTTTTAAAAACCTTTAAAGTATCTAAATTTGACTACCCGCTATTTCGAAATTTAAATTTCAACCATCAAATTGTTTGTTAATTTGGTCACAACTACAGTAATTAAATTTGTTTCATTCGATAGTTCAATGAATCTCTGTACTAAATTTCATCAAAATTGAAGCTACACTTTATTCAGAATAGAAGTCATGAATTTGCATTTGAAACCGCTGCCTTTTTTCTTTCAATCGGCCGATTTACTTGATTAACAAACTAAGCCAATATACGTTTCCTAAAATTTTCGTGAAAATTGGAGCATAGTTATAACCTCCACCGCTTTTAATAATTTCGTTATACTCCGGATATAATTAATATATAATCAAGGAATGAGACTAATTTTATAGCCGCGCTTGTGGAAAACCTGCGACCTTGAAATTCTCTTCCTCTTCTCCGGCATCCTTCCCCTCTCGATTGATATATTTACCATCGCTCTAGCTTCTTTAGTTTACCTGCTGTGTCGTGTTGAGTAGACGTGTGCTGGTGGTGTTCTTCATGAAAATGGGCAATGAGCAACGCGTCGCGATAAAATTTTGCACCAGATTGGGCGAAACAGCTTTCGGAACCTACTCTAAAACTGTAAAAGTGCATGGTGATAGTGCTCTTAGTTGTGCTTAGGTGTTTCGACGGCATAAAGAGTCTTAGGAGGGACGTGAAAGCGTGGAAGACGAGGCGTGGAGCAGGAGACCACTCGAGATGCGGGCTGACGCGAATACGCAGCGTGTGCATGCCCCAATCCATGAAGATCGGCATTGAACAGCTCGAATGTTGGCCTCGGAACATCCGGCTTCGAAAGATTGCGAAAACGAGCCAACCGGGTGCGCCCAGACGTCGCTCGTAACTGGATCCTTCATCACGACAACGCACCGTACCACGCCGCCCTCAGCATGTCCTAGCATTGGCCTCTAAAAGGATCCCAACAGCTACCTTATTTGCCCGATATGTCACGCTGTGACTTTTTTTTGCTCCCTAAAACAAAATTGGTGGTCAAAGAAACCCATTTTGAATCGATTACGGACATCCAGGCGGCCGTGACAAGGGTACTCGTGGACATCCCAGTCGAAGCGTTCCAGAAATTTTACGAACCATGAAAAACATGCTGGAATCGTTGTATAGCTGCCCAAGGGGACTACTTTGAAGGGGATGGCAAAGTTGTAGAATAATTTTTAAATATACGGTTTTCATGGAATTAGTCTCATAACTTAATTGCACACTTATGTATATACAGAGGGGTTTTGCAAAGACCTTTGAGCTAACCAGTGTTTATTATTCAGGGTTTCACAGTAACTATTCACAGTAAATTTTTCTTTATTGGACACCTTCTTTTGGTATTAATTCAAGTTTCATATTGAGTTCCTGTGCACCTGAAATCTCCTACCCTGCCCGAAGCAGGAAAAGAAGCCGGGAATCTTCCCCGGCCAGTAATTTTCTCCGCGAAAAGTTTAAAAAAGCGCAAATTCCTGCATCCAACTCATCGAACTCCTACAGATTCTTGTCATTAGCTGACCTTCCGGATAGCAATGAAAGCAATCAATAACCCAACGCTGAAGTTAAAACTAAGGTGAGAGTCCCTCAAATAACATTTAAGGAGTGGTGAGAATGATTATAGCAAATGTACGTTAAAAGAAGAGCAATGTATTGAAATTCGTTGTAGCGATTGCAAACAAGCACACTTTGCCAATTCTCTTGATTGCAAGGCAAGAATGGACTATATACAGCTGAAACAAAAGTCGGATAGTCGGAGAGGAAATCCGAAAAGTTCCTCAACGCCTTCTTAGAGAACTACAAACAGCTCAGATCTTACAAGCTTAGTGTCTTGCAAGTCCTCTGATCTCCTCATCTACCTGTTATAGTTTCCTTAGAAACGACAAGAAGTAATAGTAATGTACCGAAAACATATTACTGTTATAAAAATGCATAATAGTCAGTATTTCGGAGTTTCATTAATGAAAAAGTGAACTTAACATCAAGAACCATAGAAATGCTAAATACTCCCTCAGTATGTGAAGAGCAAATTGTAGAATTTGCAAACACTATCTGGCAAGCTATTGCGTGTAGTGTTGCAAAAAGATCAAAAGCTTCTTATAATGTAGAATTAGACAAAAAAACTTATAATTGAATAAGAAAACTAAATCTTTTGCAGCATAAATGGAAAAAATCCGCATCAAATCTCTCAAAATTAGTGTTAATAGCCTAAGTCTAGCAATTAAGAACAAAATTAAGGAGCTCCAGAATCTCCCATGGAGCAACATGCAAACAAATCTAGACTTAAACTCGTAGAAAGTCTGGTTTTCAAATAGAATTTTTAAACGCAAGTATCATGCGTTGCCATATTTGATAATAAATAACAACGAAGAGCATATTCACTCCAATCAAGGAAAAGCAGATATACTTGCAGATAATTTTAATCAGTACCTTGATATTTTCAATAGATTCTGCAACAATTTAGGTGAAATAATGGTGTCTAGAGCTTTGGAACAACAACCTAACCAAACATATTTACCTTCTGGTGCATTAATAAAAACCAGAGATTCAAAAGGCTTACTTAAAAAAGTTAAAACGGTAAAGCTCCAGGTATCGATGGCCTGCCAAATCTAGTACTTAACAATTTACCCAAAAAGGAATAGTCTTCATATGCCTCCTATTCAATGCTTGACTTAGGCTCTCCTTTTTTCCATACATCTGGAAACAAGCTTTAGTTAAATTTATCTTGAAGCCTGAAAGAGGTCTACACTCTCTCGACAACTACAGGCCCATTGACTTACTACCAGATTTAGGTAAGCTCTTTGAAATGATAATCCTAAAAAGATTAAATGATTTAATGGCTGATAATAAAACCCTACCTGATTTCCGTTTCGGCCTCAGAAACAGATGTTTGACAGACCATCAGCTTTTCCACGTTACGTAGGCGTCCAAGCAGCAACGTACAATAAATTGTCTGTAGGTTTGGTGCCGCTAGACATAGAAAAAGTCTTCAACACAGTCTGGCATGATGCTCTTGTCTATAAACTTCAGTAATTTAACACACCCCCCATACTTGTTGAACCTTTTACAAGCATTTTCAACTGACAGGAAGTTCCAGGTCAAAGTATTACTGCCGGTGTCCCGCAAGGCTCCTGCCTAAGCCCATCACTATATAACATTTATACGTCTGACTTCCTTTCTTTAATAAAGCTTTCGTAGACTACATTTGCATATACAGTATAGGTGCGGGTCCAAATTCCATTATCACCAGCCTTGAAACGGCGTTAGAACTTACAAATCAATACTACCATCCATTGAAAATCAAAATGAATATTCCAAAAATGAACTCAATATTCTTCACCAGGAAGCGTAAGCCTGCTCACCTACCCAAGCGACTAATAAATTTTTCAAGGGTAAAATTTCCCCTGGAGTGAGGATCTCAATCATCTTGGGCTTATATTCGACAAAAAACTAACCTTCAGAAGTCATATTGCGCATATTAGCTCGCTACACCCCCTTCTTAATCGTAATTTGCGTTCAACACCTGAAACAAAGACCTCATCATCAAAATGGCAATCCAACCGATAACCTTGTGTAGTAATCGAGCAGTCATACAAGCAAACTTCTCGAAAATCTTCCTTTCTCCTATCTAAAATTATAATGGCAGATAAAACAAGTTGGGTAAACAGACCTACGCTCATGTCAGAAGGGTTTTGTATTCAATTTACAAAATGCAGTCACCAGATCGAATCAAATCAAGAAACATGTCAAAGACGATTTTATTGGAGAAAATATGAAATACGAAGATCATACTATTATTAACAAAGTTGAACGAATTTCGACTTCTGAGGTTTTTGGTATTGTTATACTCATAAATATCTCCCTTGATAATTATTTCAGATGTCCTTCCGCGACGGAGGAAACACATTTTTCATGTATTTCCCCCCTGTGCCTCCACTGAAGCAAAAACTGACAGTTTAACAACTGTTTTGAAAAGCTCCCATGAAAACTTTCATTTCATACTCATATCGGCTACATTTGATGAATTTTTTTTTCAGGGGCCACTCTCCTGTACTGTTATCATCGTTTAATGGCCAATTTTTTCGAATCCTAGAATGGTTACAAAACCCTTCTGCTAGGAGCTCTTTAGTGTCTCCTTGCCTTGTTTCACTTATGAGCATTAATTGTAGGTACTCATCTTAAGTCAT
Organism: Odontomyia ornata; assembly: GCA_963969285.1. Taxonomy (NCBI): domain Eukaryota; kingdom Metazoa; phylum Arthropoda; class Insecta; order Diptera; family Stratiomyidae; genus Odontomyia; species Odontomyia ornata. The sequence continues at coordinate 200,989,567 of OZ017741.1, forward strand.
TCATTAAATTGAATCAAGTGTTCAAAGCATGCACCTTAAACGTTGAAGTTGGGAAAAATAACTCAAAATTATTCAATCTTCGCATTTAAAACAGCCACTATTTTGTTTTACGATTACTGATACCACTAGCTGAACCGATTCTCAAAGATATGCATGACACCTATCATTCTTGAAATTTTCATGCAAATCCTAGCAAAACTGTAATGTCTGAGTCGGTAAAAAGCGCATGTTGTTCCGTAGTCATATGTTGCCATAGTAATAAATGCAGCGCATATTTTTCCATAGTAATACAGGAAAATTCAAACCGCTATAACTTCGCTAAACATGATTCAATCTTTATGAAACTTTCAGGATGGATCAACCTTATAAATAGACATCTACGTACTGAATATTTATTGAATTTAAGGGTACCGTTACGATTTTATTCAAGAAAACATAAAATCGATAAATCATACTATTACTGACAAAGTTGAGTGAATTGCGACTTCTCACGTATTTGTTGTTGTTGTACTCACCAAGGCCTACATTCGTGATTTTTTTCAGATTTTTCGGATCACAGGTGTCCAATCGCGAGGGGGGGGGGGACACAAATTTTTCGTGTATTTTCCCTCTCTGTGCGCCACTTGAAGCAAATTCAGCCAAACTAAGTTCTCATCAAGACCTTTCATTTGATACCCATATCGGCTACCTTCAATGAAATTTTTTTTCGGGGGGAAAGACGGACAGACTGGTCGCGAAACTAGTAGGGTTTTGTAAAATTATTTTACAAAACCCTAAAAAATATGTAAGTATTTCCCTTTTAATTTTAATTTGTAGGATAATTTTTTTTTTTCTTATTATTATCTTAAATGTAACTTTATATCAATTTTCCTCCAGATTAAATTTTTAAAGTTTTCTTTAATTATATTCTTCATGAGATTTAACTTTTATTACCATTTAGAATCATTTTAATTTTTCTTTACTTAACCAATTTTTCTTGAATAAAAAAAAAGTTTATACCTGCCCATTAAAATTTAGGATGTGGAAATACTGATTCAGTGCAGGCCGACGGTGTATTACATCACAGAATGCATTCGAGTTCTGCTGAGTGGGCAGCTGATTGAATTTTTAACGGTTTGCACGGGGTTGAAGAAAAGAAGAAAGACAAGTTTTTGGAACAGCTCGAGAGTTCCAGTTGAACCACGAGACGGATGAGAAGGCGAAATATTCTAACGACACCCGGGCGACTGTGCCGTGCTCGAATTGCCGTGCAATAGTGGATATTTTACGGTTCGACATCGCGCCGCGCTTGTATTTTCGTTTTTTCGTGAAAATGCATTAATTGGAACTGCTACCGCCGTCCATCAATTGAAAACTCGAGACGATGGTTAAAGTGAATCGAGGAGTCGAATTGCTACCTTGAGAAGGTGTTAGGAAAAATCTTTTCTTGCACAATTGAAGTGTTAGATCTAAATCAGAACCACTCGTTTGCCAAGGTCCTATTGTGTGTTTAAGAAAAATTTGCGAATCAATTGAAAAATTGTCGAATTTTCCGAATAGTATCATTCTAATGAAACATTTACATCTTGAAATTGTTTCTTGGCAAGTCGCCGTTTGTGCTGAGCCCCAGCAAATTGTTGCGTTCAGACAGGAATTCGCGGTGATGTTCAGACAAGAGTTGATAGAGTCGCAGTTGAACACCCACTCGAACTTAATTGCCTCTATTGTGTGGACAGGATACGAAAGATTGTCGAGTCCGACGAAAACTAAAGTGACTAGGAATAGTCTAGTGCGTGAAAAAACGCGCGAATATTGCCAAAATTTCATTGCAAACACTTGGAAAACTTTCCGACAAAATGGCCACCATGTGTCCTTGGTGATAAATCCCTTCGCAACTAGTGCACAAAGTTGTACGATTTTTGATTTATTTGATCGATATTTTCGGTTTGAAGTTTTGCATTTTGGTGGAGCTTTAGTTTTCCAGAAATCAAATTTTTTAATGCCTACAAAAAGCATTCACGCGAATCGGGCGTAGAAACTGCAACAACGTGACTTGGCCACTACCCGCAAAGCCAACACAGATCCACTATCGCAAGGTAACGTTTGCGCTGTCTAAACATTTTTCAGCGCGAACGAATTACATTCTCGTTCGGGGTGTAAGTTGATACGCTACTGCGGTCGAGACCATCAGCGTTTGGATGTCCACTTGCCCGAGTGACGTGCCCCATGATCGAAGAAGAATCACATTTCATGCCATCATATGGAGACTTGCTTTCGCTAGCATAAAGTGTCTCTAGTAACGGGTTATATATATATATATATATATATATATATATATATATATATATATATATATATATATATATATATATATATATATATATGTATTTCTATTTTTCTTAGTTTGCATTGTATCAGAATATAACGATTTGCTATATAACGATGAAAAGATAAAAGCTTATCTTAACTCTCCAATTCAAACAAATATTTGTTGTACTGCGATATCGAAAGTACATATTTGTATTGATTAAAATGAAACTTATACGAAATTTCTCGAATTATTATAAAGGAATAACTGCCGATCCGCCAAATATTCCCTTGCTAATATATTTTATCCGGAAATTTTTTTCTGTTCTCTTTTTCTCTTCGGTAACCTTTTTCTTCGAGACTTGACCAAATAATTTTAATGATAAAAGTAATAAAAATATTAAAGTATCAATCAAGAACACAATAATTACAAAGAGAAATATCTTGAAATTTACGTAGTTGAAACGATTTTTTTCTTTTTTCCTATTTTTCTAATAGTTAATAGAAATTGGAAAGTTGTTTATAATTTATTGAAATTCAAAAAAAAGTATAATAAAAATGGATTACTAAACGACACCGGGTATGTGACTCGCAACGAGGGCCGGCCTTTCAGATAATATGGGCTAGCCATCGGGTGCACTCCGCCGTTTTGCTGTCTCTAGGGGCTCTTGCTGGGTAGAGTGGCCTTTCGCTTGCGTGCCCTTTTATGATATAGGGTTATGTGATTTCATTGCATAGCTCTATACCGTAAGTTGGTTACGTTTGTGCTTCTCATTTAAGTCAAAAGGTCATACAAAGTGCTTTTGTATGAGATTTTATCTCAAATGGGAAACACATGGCCGCGTCTACGTTTGGCTCTTGATCCGGTTGTGAGGGTACGAGGGGGCGCCATCTCTATCTGGATGCCCCACTCTTATTTATGGGCCATCGTTGTTAATGATGAGGTCTCTGCCAGTCCGTCCGTTTTTGCTCGTCCCAATTCATTCTCTGAACAAGCAATTTCAACCCTTATCTGGTTACCTCCTTTTTTCGACTTCGATCGACTTTTTTCTGTGGCCCAAGAATTCGTGAATGCAAAATTCTTTGGAAGAAGGGGAAAGAACCCACCCCACAACACTACAACGCTAGCCTGCCAGCGCATTCACGCGTCCCCAGACAAGGCCAATCTCTGTGGATCTTTACATCCTCTTCGGCCGAGGCAGCAGACCATCGCTGCAGTCCTAAACGGACATTCAAATATCTATTTTACAACACCTGTATGGCTCACCTAATTGGATCCAATGTGCTAAATATCTGGTAACAAGGCTTCGGATCACGCAAAATAGATACCTGAAAATGGTATTTAATAAACCGTTCTACTTTTCTTCTAAAAAACTACACGGCCTTGCTGGTGTTGGTTCTGTTAATAAGCCCGCTACATCGCACCGTGATTAATTAATTGCGAAAGCAAATACTTGCCCCATCCACTACGAGAGTGGTCCCAAAAGTACTTGACCCGACAAAGAAAACAGTAAAAAATGCGAAAATGTTTTTTGTTTGTTTTTAGGTCTTTGTAAAAAATTTTTTTAGAAAGACCTACTAGTTTCGCGACCTGTCTGTCCGTCTGTCCGTCCGTCTGTCCGTCCGTCCGTCTGTCCGTCTGTCCGTCTGTCCGTCTGTCCGTCTGTCCGTGCGTCACAGCTGATTTCCTCAGAAACTATAGAAGCTAGAATGCTCAAACTTTGTGAAATGGTCAGAAGTGATGATCTCTCAAAAGTTAAGGCCTTAACAAAAATTTAAAAAATGTTTAAGGGGGGTCCCCCCTAATAACGAATTGGCCCTTAAAAATTTTTTTTCATCAAAGGTAGTCGAATGGGGTATCAAATGAAAGGTCCTGATTAGAACTTTTAGAATCTGAAATAAAAAAATCATTTTATGAATTAGGGGGTCCAGGGGAAGGCAAAATGTACCCAAAATTTGTGTCCCCCCCCCTCGCGATTGGACACATTTCAGCCGAAAAATCTGAAAATTATCACGAACGTGGATCTATATGAGTACAAGGGCAACAAATACCTTAGAAATCGAAATTCGCTCAACTTTGTTAATAATAGTATGATTAGTAGATTTTACATTTTTGCCCATAAAATCAAAACGGTAACTTTAAACTACTTGAAATTTCGCAATTATATAGACTAACATAAGATATATATGTTCACAAAATTTAATTGAGATCGAATCATAATCAAGTGAGTTATAGCCATTTCAATTATATGGAATTACACCAACAATAACACGTGTTTATGGTTGATATAGGGTTTTCCACTAAGAGGTGTTATTTTGATATTACAAGAAAAATGCCATTTTTTAAAATAAATGATCGAATTTTTTTTTCATTATAAAGAAGAAGATATGCCGTTAATAGCAATAATCAACATTGAGCAAATAACCACTAGGACACGCTTACAGGACCATATCCTCTTCATAAAATTTTCCATAACCAAATCGCAAAGTGGTTGCACTCTGTCCTCGATAGCCTCACAAATTTCATCTTTGAGATCTTGAATCGACGCTGGGCTTTTGGCATAGGCTTTCTCTATCACGTGGCTCCAAAGAAAGAAGTCGCAAGGTGTTAAATCAGAAGATCTATTCAAAATAACACCTCTTATTGGAAAACCCTATATATATTTAAAATTCACTTGGGCACTTTTTCTTGCAATTTTCATGAAAATTTAAGGAATAGTGTTTAACTTGAACATGTTCGATCGGCCGAGCATTGAGAAAAATCATTTAAGCTAGATTAAAATGGCGGCTGCACTGTGCTTATGAAAGAAACTGTGCATCTTTTGTATAAATTTGAACAATTTCATATCTAAGTATTGGATGAATAATTCAAGTTATCGATTCACGCCATTAGAAAACTTGTTTCTAGCCCTAGGATGTTTACAAAGACCTTCTGGTAGGAGCACTCTCCTGCTTACTCAACTTGTTCAACATTATTCTCCTTCCAGTTCGAAACACTTTTACCAACGATGTTCAAAAGCTTCGATATCCGCTTTAAAGTAGGAACCGTCAAGCTCCTCAAAATAGCTATTAACCGCAGACTCTACCTCTTCATTGGTGGAAAATCTTTTGCCGCCGAGCCATTTTTAAATTCGGAAAAAGAAAATAATCTAAGGGAGTCAGATCTGGCGAATAGGGTGCGTGAAGAAGCAATTCGAACTTGAACTCATTAATTTTAGGCATTGCAATGACGTACGTGTGGACTGCGATGCGCAGCACTTTTTGAAATGCCTGCCACATCTGCTATCTGGGAAACTTTCAGTCGACGGTGATCCAATACCATTTTGTGGATTTTCTTCACATTTGCTGACGTATTGACCTCACTTGGCCGACCACTGCGGTGTTCATCTTGGCAGCTCATACGATCTCGCTTAAACTTAGCTACCCACTATTTGACCATTGTAAACGAAGGACCAGACTTCTCAAGAGTAGAATCCAACTGATATCGGTTCGGCTTAGACCTTTCAAATGAAAGTATTGTATCAAATAATGATGCCCAATTTTTCCATATTTACAAATTCACTGAGAGCCTTCACTTTGGATGTCTGTAAAAAATAATAATAAACGTACCGTTATGAATTTTTTACACAAAATTGTTGAAAGGCGGTATTGTCAATCTATGCAATTGTTTTTCTTAAAACTACCTGTATTCATAAGTCAGGTCGAGTACTTTTGGGACTACCCTCGTAATTCGTGCCCTAGCAAACTGAAAACCAGCAGTTGCTACCATCTATCTCTTTGGCCGTAACCCACCCTCATTGATTTTAGCTAGTTATAAGTAGATAGTTAAGCTATGTTACGCTAATAATAAGTTCAGTAGAGGTTTTTGCTCAAAATTTTCATCTAGCAAATCAGAATATCCACATAGAAATACGATACTACTCATAGTTTTAAGTAATGTTCAAATGATGGTGAAATGACTTTGTCGGAACACCTACTATATTATAAGGCCTCTGTACCGTATACATTCTAATAAAGAACAAATTACAATATACATTTATACATATATATATATATATATATATATATATATATATATATATATATATATATATATATATATATATATTGTATACTCGTATATAAGATACTTTCCGCAATAGATAAATTTGTCTCGAAAAATTTACCTACCTTAAATGCCAGAAAATATTTTCTCCACATCTTTACATGTAGGGATGTGGGCATTGATGAATCAACGTACTTAAGAGAACATTCCTTTGATCACATGTATAACCTTGAATTTCTTTCAGAGTTACATGTCTTGTCATTCAGAGAGGAACAGTAAAGAAAAAAAAAGCTTGTATTCGCTTAATGTAGAAATTTCGTTTTGTATTCCAAATGTGGAACACAAAACGAGGATAGAATACATAATTTAAGGTAAATTGTCATGGATCATTCAGCATAGCAACCTTCTCGTTAACCAGATGTAGACATGCTCATATGTGATTTCTAGGAACAGTGTTGGCTTGAATGTTTTGCATTAACAGGAGTGATGAAAGCTCAACCGCGATAACTCCATTTATCTCTTTCAGAAATGTTGTGTGGAAATATTGACTTTCATGATTATGGCAAAATCTTTCTAAAGCAAGTAAGAGTTCATGACGCCGACTTATTTCCCAAATACTGGAATTTTTAAATCCATTCAATTTAGTAATTTACGAAATTAATGCTCACCACAGCTGAGATGAGAAAGTTGAGACACACGGTATAATCAATAATACTCCACTCCAGCGTTTCTATCTCAAAGTGCTTTACTCTTTGACAGTTTCCGTAAATATCGAAGGTCTGCCTCAACTTCTATATTCGCTTAAGATTGCAAGGACTCAATCTGGTAGTTCCTATCGCTAGCATCATATGTTAGTTGGCTCGTAAGCGCCTTGTGCTGCACTCAATTACGTTAGCAATTTGTTTCTTGTCAACTTCTGTTAGCCTTGAAGTATCGATTGGACTTGATCATTCTGTGATTCCTCCAGCAGAGTTGAACCCTTTCCCGAGACTTTGCATGCCAGCCTCAGCTGCTTCGAGTTGGGACTCGGGGCCAACAGACTCGTACAACCTAGTGCGAGAGCCTAATTACTGCCCTTTCATTCATTAACGACATCAAAACTATTTATTCTACGCTGTGTGATTGACTGGAATACCAGGCAAATGAAACGAATTGGGAGAAGTTCAATAAACCATTAATCGACGAGAAAGTGAAATGAGAGAATCGGGAGATTAACTTTGTGACAGTTTCGGGTAAAGCTCTTTAGTAGCATCTGAAGTTCAATGGTAGAATCTTGAAAGGGTCAACATTTTGTTAATGATGCGAAAAGGTTCAAAGACGTAAAATTAAGGGAGAGCCATCGTTTGGTCAAGAAGCTTTAAACATTATATTTAAGCTTTAAACATTATATTTACGCTCTAGATATTGTAGCGAGAGATTCATAAAATTTTATATCCTTTGAGAGTCTTTATTGGAAAAATATTTCCTATTCCAGTGGTTGGACTGGTTGGAATTGATATCAGTTGCTATTATTCAGGAACAAATACTCCTCGTTTGTGTGGACTTCACTTCATATTTATCGTTTGTGTGACTGTCGTTTGTCATCCGCTCCATTGCACTCAACCAAAGTATTCTGTTTATCTGTGTATTTTGTATCCTTTTGGTGTATCTTGTAGCGCAAGTAGATAATTTAATTTTCTTCCATGTGGATAAAAAACGTGACTTGGTTGTCTAATGCGATGAAGTGACGAACAACTGATATCCATTCTTTGTGCTGAAGACCTTTTTGGTTTTTATTCTGCGTATGTTATCTCTAAATAGCCAGGACTAAAAGAAAATGAATCACTTCTATTGTGTGGAAATATGTAGGTTTGGAAATGATAGAATAATATATTATGTGTTTATTTCGGACTCAGGAATAGAGGGAAGATTATTGTAGGAAATTTTTTGAATTGCTTCATTCCTTATGTCACTTTAAAATCCTTGAATAAAAATGTAATTGAGTTGAATACACTCCTCTCATCATAAATCAATCCCCACTTTAAGGAGTTTGTACTGAAATACTGTTACATATGAACTTGTTATAACATTAATTCATCGCACAACAGTCAAAACGCGAAACTTAGCGTTTACATTTATTGTTAGGATATCTCATTTCATGACAGTAACGGAACTCGAGGTGATATGGTACATATCACACTCACGCATGTGATTATTAGCTAAGTTTTTATTTAGCTTGCATCATATTTGGGTGGGCTGGTAGTTCAACAGCAGCATCAGAAGCTCAAACTCGATGCCGCCATCAAGGTTTGAACTTGAGAGGTGCTGCGCAAGCTGAGTGTGCCCTAACCCACTGCTCCACATGAACTACACCTACATGAGCTTGCTATGACGTGGTAATATTATAATTTCATTATCAAAAAAGTAACAGCTTATATGGCAAACAATGAATCATTATTGAAAATAAAAATACCAACGACGATGTCAGCAGTTTTGTCATCACAAAAAATACAGTATGGGCTGATAATCAGTCTCACTGATGGTGTCATCTATTTACATTTTTACAACAATAATAAGTACAGGATTGGTTCCATAAGCAAACTACAACAACAACAACAAACAAAATAACGATTTATCCCTGTTCGAGGTCTGGTTTGAAAGCTATATTGTTTTTAACATTAGCACTACAGCTCCTTGTAGCCCATTACTTAAAAATTGTTAGCGTATCTTATCTTGATCGAATGTATTGGCACTCGAGAAGGTGATATGGTCAGTACCACGCTTAAGCCGTGATTTTGTGCACCCAGCTATGATACGTTCTAGTTTTAAACCAGTACGCATCATAACTGAATGGGCTTACAGTCCGTCCGAAAAATCTCGTTGTCTACAACGTGGTTTAAACCAGAGACCTTCAGGTTACACAGAAAGCACTCTGATCACTGTACTACGTGGACTACGCAAGCTGCATTGGAACTTATAAATCAAACGTAGTATGTATAACAATTTAGAGTCCAATGTAAGTCAAACTCATTTGTATGTGCTTCTGTCTTCGACAAAAGTTGTCAGAATTTGGCATTACTTTTCATTAGCATCCTCCGCCCCAGTATTGATGTCATTTGAGTCATAATTGCCCAAATTGAGTACAATATCAATATTAGCCATTATTAAATTCTTTTTCGCTATTTTCACAACCACCACGCGCATATTCCCATCTCGTTTCGTAGAGTGTACCAGTTGAACAACTTCTTTTGGCCACTTGCCTTTGTTGTCATCTATTATTAACAACTATGTTGTCAACTTTTATATATGTTCTCAATGGAAACCACTTCATTGTCCTCTGCAGTATTGTGAGATACTAATTTTTCCACCTGCTCCAAAATAAATCTGCCAATCGTTGCGAATGTCTCCACTGTCATCGCAGATTTACAATAGATGCTTATCATTCCATTCTCTTGTTGGTGTTGACATTCAAGACATTTTGATCAGAAAGTCAGCACTTCTGGATCAAAAACGTTTAAAATATGTCTTCTTGTTGGCTGGATTCCCTCAAAAAGCAGAACAAGGCTGTTTTAATAGACCTGACAGGTCGTTCCTATGCACTTTTCGCGTATGAAGACGATGGTGGGATGAAAGACCACTTAATTTTATGTGTTGTCAGTTTTATCCAGAACTCATCAACATCGAGTGCAGCAGTCAATTCATAAGTCTGCAGCTAGTTGAATATGGTTCATCCGAATAGTTGGGCATGTAAAAGTAACTCCATACCATTTGTTTTTACGTTGGCCAACTGTCACTATGAGAAAACTAAAATAATTATGCGCGATATAAGAAAATGCTGGGCTCCAAACATTAATCATTATTTTGCTGATCGGTTTTGCTCTTGTCATTTTACAGGTGTTGCGCTCATTGCAAATTCACGTCAATGTCAGGCACAATTTTTAAAAACAGTAATGTTTCCGTAGTTTGTTCAAAACAGTTTCGTATCTAATTTGATGAGCTTGTTGATGATATCGTGTAACAATAAAAAATTATCGCTCCTCGCTAGGCTAGCGTAGAGTCTTTTATGACTGTCAGTCTTGTCATAAGTCGGATAATTTCTTCGTCAATTTAAAAGTGATATTCATTTTCTCTAGTTTACCAGTTTTCTGCAAAGTATTTCGTTCAGTTGCAAAATGGATACTTTAGGATTATTAAATCTATAAATTTTAAGCCCTCTCTAGTTTGAAGACGGTTAATTCTCCAACAAGAATAATTCCTTGTTTGCTTTTTTGGATTTGGTCATTTGCTTACCAGTTCTTCATGTACCTAATTACATGTTCTGTGGTATATATAAGGCAAAGCCGTGAATATTACTGCTTTGGTGATGCCATCTTGAACATTAAGTACACAAGTTTAATGTTTGAATCACCTATGTTCTGGCTTAGTCACCGTTTCTACCAAGCCATCTTGTCTTGTTACAGAAACCCATGTCCTTGAAACCATCTGCTATCAAATGTATATTCCTTGGATATCGCTCAAATTACAATGTCAGCAAAGTTTTCTCTCGTCGGTACTCAATGCCATTCTTGGTGCCATAAAGAAAACTTGAATGCCGTCGTCACATTTAATTCAAATAAAGCTAACAGCTGCATATTCGCTGGCATCAACGAACACATGGAGTCCGCGAGGATTGTTGGTCAAAAATTTTAGCGAGTAATATCGAGGAACTTTCAAAGCCTTGGGTTGTCTTATTTCTTTTATCCAGCTGAACAATATTAGTTGTTGTTGTTCTTCCAATTCCTCATCCCAGTCAGTTCTACTTTCCCGGATCCAGCATCAAATACTCGATCAACTATTACAAATCGAGCCTCGTATCTGAGTTGGTCAAAAATCAATATTACTAGCCTTAGTATCGCATTTTTAGGACAATGCCTTCCTTTCAGTAGACTTTTGTTAGTACTAAGTTTAGAAGAAAATGTGAATGTATCTGTTCGCATGCACCCAACTAAGACGAGAACTAGTATCACAGAATATGCTTTGCCATGCCATGTCCGGCGTAGATACCTGCATCAAGAACAGTAATAAACAGCCACTTTCTGGTATGGCTATTTTGCCATTTCAGTACGTTTCTCATACGTCGTTGGGCTCGTTTTGTGATTCAGCTTCCGATTTACGTCAGTATGCCCCGAGATGGGATTGCAGTTCATCATGCAAAATCTCCAGGTCCAGACAGTGTTCTGGCTGAGGTGTTGTAGCTTGTATATCACCATTGTCCCGACTTGCTGCTCAGCAAATTCAACGCTTGCCTACGGGATATAGTTTTTCCGATACAATAGGACGTGGCGAGGCTCGTGCTGATCAGCAAGGGGAAATAAAAACCCGAATTACCGTCTGCATACCGCCCGTTATGCATGCTAGAAACTGCTGGAAAAGTGCTAGAGAAACTCATCAAGGGAAGACTCACTGACGTGATTTGCGCTGCTGGGGACCTATCTCCTCGGCAGTACGGCTTTGGAGCAGCACGTTCTACTATTGATGCGATTGCAGAGGTGGTGAGCGCGTCCAGAAGGCAGAGGCGACGGATCGTCCTGTTGGTGACACTCGTCGTCAGGAATGCCTTCAACTCCGCTAGATAGGAGTTCTAGAATATCTAATGCGGCTTTTGAGGAACTACCTAAAGGACCGAAGCCTGCTCTATGACACAACACTGGGCCAAGGAAAGATGAGAATTATATCGGGTGTTGTCCAGGGACCTGTGGAATGTATCTTACGACGGGCTACTAAGCCTGAAGATTTCAGATAAATCGCGATTGATCGGCTATGCAGATGATGTGGTAGCTCTGGCCACTGGATGTACCGTCGAATAAGCGCAACTTAGGCTAGGTATGCTAATGCGTCGAGTTAGGGACTGGGTGACTGTTCGTGGGTTCAGTTTAGCACTGGAAAAAACTGAAGTAGTGATATTGACAAAAAAGAGAATCCCTGGAGTAAGGGTAATCAGTATTGGAGAGTTACGAATCAAATCGAAGCCATCGGTGAAGTACCCTCTGCTACTGATTGACTCAAAGGTGAGTTCCTCTGAGCAAATCAGGGTAACGGCCGAGAAGCCTGCTTCGGGAGTATCGGCTCTGAGTCGACTTATGGCCAACGTAGAGAGACCAAGCCCAAGCTGCTTCTTAATTAGTGCTATATGCTCAGTGCTACTGTACGGAGCAGAAGTATGGGGCAACGCTCTCAGTAATGAGGTTTACCGAAAACGCCTGACACACGTATCGAGAAGAGAAGCATTGAGGATTGCATCTTTGCATTCGAAAGTCTCTGATTTAGTGGTGAGAATTATTGCAGGTGTGATACCTGTCGAATGCGAGGGAGGTGGTTGTCCGTGAGGAGCGACACTGCTCGCTCAACAATTGGCAGCAGACTTGGGTGTATTGCACGAAGGGAAAATGGACAGCGTGCCTCACCCTGGATGTGGAACCGTGGCTAATTCGAAGGTATGGCGAGGCTGACTTCTATCTGACGTAGTTTTTGAGCGTGGATGGGTGTTTTTAGGCTTACCTGCCCAAAATTGGTAGATCACACTCCCCCGATTGTCGGTATTGCCCAGGGGAGGAAGACAATGCCTACCACACATTTTTTGCGTGCACAAAGTGGGTCAAGCTGCGAAAGGACCTCCATAGGGAGACAGGGAAGCTCACCCTGGATAATATAGTTGTTGTGATGCTCGAATCAGTTGACAAATGGAACCAAGTGGCACATTAAGTTCGGGCAGTCCTAAAAGATAAAATGGACTCACTGCAGCGGGCGGCGTTGGGATTGGAGGTAGCTTTTCTGACACTTCCTCTCTCCCCCCGCTAGAAGAGGGTTCCCCAGCTTGAAGGTGCCTCACAGTGAGACTTGGCCCGAAGTAATGTGTTAAACGGTTACAGGCAACGTTTTCAGGTTAACTTGGGAGGTGTTTTGTGGGTAGTCCAGTCACCTTCTTGCGAGCATGGGCGTAAATTGCATTCACCGCCCAAACACAAAAAAATCATCCAAAATCGATCCAATATTTCTCGGATATAGTGACTCTGATGAATCGAAATATCTTGTTCCGTTATCGTGCTATTCATTCCAAGAACAAACTTTGCACTGCCGAGATCTTTCATCACGAAGCTACGTTTCATATGTTCTTGCAGTTTGTCATTCAATGGCGCATCATTGGAGAGCAAAATCATATCATCGACGTAAATTGCTACGATGAGCAGTTCATAAAATGTAGTAAATAGACGCATCAGATCGTACACGGACCCTCATAAAAGCTTTCAAAGCCGCATCTAGTTTTTGGTTCCATAGTTGACTTGCCTGTTTCAGGCCATAGAGAGATTTGTTCAAATGACACACACAACCAATGCCATCATCGTATGAATCTGGCTGTTTCATAAAAATTTTAGCTTCTAACTCGCCATGCAAAAAAGTAACTTCTTTTGATGCGTTTGTCTCTGCGTCGCTCAATGTGCGGCACCTTGATGATGCTAGTGCGCCCGATGACGCTGCTTCATTGGCCTTAGTTACAATTGCCATTGATATCATCATTCGCCACCGATTATTTCACTTCAATTGGATCTTCTATAAAAGGATAAAATTGACTTTCGTCGATGTTAAGATTTTTCTTCGTTGGTTTCTTGTTTTGAATGAAAATTACACCTCGACTGACAATCATGTCATTCTTCTTAGGATTGTACAAGATGCGTCAGTAAAATCCGGAAAGAACATGCAGTTTATAATAATATTTATTTATTACTTATAAACTAACATTTACTACAAAAGTTATTATAATTTAATTCTAGATATTCTCCTTAAATTTATAACTCAATGTAACCCACGCTTCTACAATCACCGCTTCAATTTTCCACCTGAATCACAAGAACGACTTCTTTAAATGCTCTCCTTGTGAATTGATGAATGATGCTTCAACAGCGGCCAGCAGAGATGCCACATTAGGATGTCTGGACTTGTTAGTAACCTGCTCAATAACGCTCTATACGTAATAGTCCAGGGGGTTTAAAGCTGGGCTATAGGGAGGCCAGAACTGTATGCGACCGACAGCTTCGTTCTTCAGTGAATACAGAAGCAAGTAACAGCGGGCAATGCTTTTTGTTTTAGTACCCTTGGATAGCATCTGTTGCACCTTTGTTACATAGAGCACGTACCTCAGGTCCTCTTCGGGGACTCGACGCATGGAAGGCTCACTTACACCCAAGATAGCCGCCATTTTTCTGAGCGAGCTCTCAGGATCCTCCAAAAAGAGGCCTTGGTTCGCATGAGTTTTCCTTACTGAACTAGAAAAACCTTCCTCACAATTTTCCGCGGCTGTATAGTTTGAAGCGATACCCGAAAACCCTTATAATTTCTGTTGGCGACCATCCAACGCAAAGACTTTCCATAACCGCCGCTATCCGATTATATTCCTCACTCGATTGCGCTAACTTCGCCATTCGGAGTTCACGGACGAATGCGCTCACGTCTACTTGGTTGAAATGACAATAAAAGACGGCTGTCGTTGAGATCTACTAACATATAGCGACAAATTAATGCGAAGTTTGTCCGGGTTTATCTGGTGCACCCTGTACAGTCAATAGCCTTTGTAATTCGATTTGTAACCCACAAAAATATGTAATTTCGATATTGTATCTAGTTTCTTACGTTGTGCGCATGGAATATATGCCATTGCCTTACTGCGTAAGACTCAAAAATGCGCGATGATTGGACATTTGCCTATCTAAATTTCGTCGGGTGCCTTGCTGGACTGATAAATTGGAAATTGATTGACCAAGTTTGCTGCCGTTTTGATGGCCTCCGCCCAGAAATGCATTGATAATTGTGCGTCAATAACCTACAGCGCGCCTTCTCCACCAGCGTTCTATTCATTTGTTTTGCCTTGCCATTTTGTTCTGGCAGGTAGAGAACAGAAAGCTGATGAATAATGCAATTTGCATTAAAAAAACGCTTGAAGTCGCCGATCGAACGTTTTTTAGGGTTTTGTACTAAAATACAAAACCCTATTGCAATCACGACCTGTGTCCGTCTGTCCGTCTGTCCGTCTGTCCGTCCGTCCGTCCGTCTGTATGTCACAGCACTTTTTCTCCGAAACTATAGAGGCTACAGCCATGAAACTTTGTAGAAACGTCAGAAGTGGTGACCTCTTGAAAGTTCAAGGGTGGAAAAATTTTTCAAAGGCGTTTAAGGGGGGTCTCCCCATATAAGGGGGTGACCCCTCAAAAAAAAAATTTCACCATTGGTAGTCGACTAGGGTGTCATTGGTGTCATCTTAATGAGATCTTTTCAAAACAAGTCTTAAAATTGTCTTATAAGTACCGAGGGGGGCAGGGGAAGGGGAAATGTACGAACTTTTCGCGTACCCCCCCTCGCGATTGGACACCTTCCATCCGAAAAATCTGAAAAAAATCACGAATGTAGGCCTTAATGAGTAGAACAACAATAAATACACGAGAAGTCGAAATTCACTCAACTTTGTTAGTAATAGTATGATTTATAGATTTTGTGTTTTCTTGAATAAAATCTAAACGGTACCCTTAAACTCAATAAAGCAAAGAGATGACTATATATAAGATTGATCTTTTCGGAAAGTTTCATAAAGATCGAATAGTATTTACCGAAGTTATAGCGATTTGAATTTTCGTGTATTACTATGGAGCAATATGCCCTGTATTACTATGGAAACATATTGCTATGGAGCCATATGCGCTTTTTACCGACTTAGACACTACAGCTTTGCTAGAATTTGCATGAAAATTTCAGGAGTGATAGGTATCATGAAGATGAGTACATACAATTGAAACAAGCCGAAGAGACAGGAGAGAGCTCCTAGCAAAAGGGCTTTGTAACCATTCTAGGATTCGAAAAAATAGGCCATGAATCGATGATTACAGTACAGAGGAGTGGCCCTGAAAAAAAATTTCATGAAAGGTAGCCGATATGAGTATCAACTGAAAGTTCTCTATGAGAGCTTTTCAAAACAGTTCTTAAACTGACAGTTTTTGCTTCAGTGGGAGCACAGGGGGGGAAATACATGAAAAATGTGTTTCCTCCCTCGCGAATGGACACCAGTGATCTAAAAAATCTGAAAAAAATATCAAAGGAGATATTTATGGGTATAACTATAACAAATACCTCAGAAGTCAAAATTCGTTCAACTTTGTTAATAATAGTATGATCCTCGAATTTCACATTTTCTCCAGTTAAATCGTCTTTGACATGTTTCTTGATTTTATTTGTTGCTGGTTACTGCATTTTGTAAGTTGAGTACAAAACCCTTCTGACATGAGCATAGGTCTGTCTACCCAACTTGTTTTTTTTTTAACGCACGTTTGTAGTTTTCTGATTGAAACGCATTTTGTCGTTTGCCAGTTGGACATTCTGCAACTACCTTGTACAACTTGAATTTTTCAAAGAGCTCTGATTTGCGTTTCATCGTAAAAATCCTAACTTTACCGCTAAAGTCATCGATGGACGTGACAAAATAAACTGATCCACCTTTCGAACTTTTTCGCATCCGCAGACATCAGAATGGCCCAGTTCAAGCAATTTAGCCGTTGTATTTATGAATTTAGTGAATGGCCGTCACATTTGTTTACCCTAAACACAAGTATCAGAATGCAAATTAGATACCTTTGACACTCGTATTCCGTTGACCATGCTGCTTCCACTGACACTGAAGAGTTTCTGATGACCAACGTATCGACGATGCCACAACAGCTGTTCATTCTTCGCAGACAAAAATACCGTATCACATTGCATTAACTTATACACGCCATTCGTTTCTTCTGCATGTCCAATTAGCTTGCCATCATTTCCAATAATATAACAGCCGGTTAAATCAACGATGACAGAGCAGCCTTATTTTTGTTTATTGATGAACTAATAAAAACTTTGCGCAAAAACCTGGTGCCTATAACACATTCTTCACTGTCATGACCATCTTGTCCATATCACCGTTGTTGAGGTTCAAATTTATCACACTAACGCTATCGTAGTCTTACATCTTTGTTTACGTTCGCTCGTGAAAAACTTTTTATTCTTCGTCATGTGCATATTCGCACTTGAACTCTTAAAAAATCATCTCGATTTGCATGACGTACCAAACAGCAAATCAAACTAGCTGTCACGTTCGCGTTTGACTGTTTACGTTTCAAACAATTTCCTCCAATATGGCCAAGAAAATCTCACTTAAAGCATTTTCAATTTTTCACCGATTTTCTCGTAAAGTTTTGCGTTTATCTGCTTGACTTTTTGAATTTTGTCTACTTTTGTCTACTTTGAGATCTGCACTTGAAGCGCTTGCTATTCTAGACTCTGATATTATAGACCCCCTTTCTACGCCACAAGAGCCAATCAACTGCAAGCATGCGACTACTATCAACCTGACTGGTATCATTGATGACATTCGTAATACACAGATATCCTTTTAAAAAAGGAGGACGGTCACTATCATTTCCACCGCTATGCAAGTTAAAATCATAATTCAAGTAGAATGCAATTCTATTTGTTTGTTGAATGTATTGGTGAGTACTTAGAGTCTGCCCTTCGAGCTGGTGGGGCCAACGTCGATTTTTTCAACTGATCCAATAATTTTTCCAATTATAACTACTATCTGGACCCTGTTCTTTTGATAAAGTCACTGCGCTTATGCATATAGAATATTATAAGACTGAAGACAAATCCATTCAAGAGCTGGAACTTGTTGTCTTAGTGCCAACCAAATAGTCTACAAGAACATAATATTCACCAAACTCAACTAAAATTCTGTTCATCCTAGGCTTTCCACAACTTACCAACAAATCCTTCCTAACGAAGGATATATCTGTCTGGGATGGAAAATATTAAATTCAATTAGGATTTTTAAGATTTTCCATCCATCTACAAAGTAAACTATCTGTTGCATCATTTCCCAGTTCTTGCCTAGTGGGAGAGCAATCCTCTTATAAGTATCCATCCTTTTTCGTATGAACAACGAATTTAATTAAAGTAATCCTATCAAGGATATAACGAAGTTCTTGATAATCCGCATTAGGTGGTATCTCACGGAGCGCTTTTCATTGATTCTAATCTCCACAAAGAAAGCCGACATGAATCTTGCTCTAATGGGCGTCGGATATGCGTTGTCGGAGCTATTTTGTGGTTGTTTACTGAAGTTTTGATACGATGATGCAATGATGGTTGAAGGATTTGTAGACGATTGGACAGAGTTACAAGTAAAGTGTCCAAGAAAGTTTTGAAATAAGAGTTCATATGTTTGTTTGCATGATTGAAATTTATATGAAACGGATGTTTGTAGGTTGTTAGACTTATGCAAATATCTCGGCTAAATTTGTTAACCTGCCCAGTTGGTTGAACAATAACAAAAAATGTGGCCATCGTAGACGAAAAAGCATGGTTTCCGTTCTGACCAAAGTCTAGCTCGGACTTGGGCGGAATTTGATAACAGACCAATTGGAAAGTCCCCGGTCTATCATAGTGAAATACATTTTTTGGCAAGATTCGATTTTACTACTCGACATAGTTGCCTTCGAGGGCGATTATAGCGATCTTCCAACTTTTCGATACCATTTTTGTAGTACGATTTGTCTTTCGCTTCAAAATAGGCCGCAGTTTCGGCGATTACTTCTTCATTGGCGCTAAATTTCTTTCCAGCGAGCATTCTTTTGAGGTCTGAGAACAGAAAAAAGCCGCTGAGGGCCAGATCTAGCAAAAACGGTGGATGCAGAAGCAATTCGAATCCCAATTCATGCAATTTTGCCATTGTTTTCATTGACACGGTGCATTGTCTTGATGAAACAGTACTTTTTTTCTTCAAATGGGACCGTTTTTTAATGATTTCATCCTTTAAACAATCCAATAACGCTATCTAATAGTTACTGTTGATGGCCTGGCCCTTTTGGATGCGCACCCCAGAATACTGATGCCATAACCTTGCCAGCTGACTGTTGTGCTTTTCCTCGCTTTGGATTCGGTTCATCGTGTACAGTCCACTCAGCTGACTGTCGATTGGACCCCGGAGTAAAATGATGGAGCTCTGTTTCATCCATTGTCAGATATCGATGCAAAAATTCAGGTTTATTGCGCTTGAACAGCTTCAAACACTGCTCAGAATCATTAACACGTTGTTCATTCTGAGCTCGTGCGGCAGCCATTTTGAACACAGCTTTCTCATGCACAAATATTCCTGAATGATATAATGTACACATTCAGATGATACCTTCACAATGTCTGCTATCTCGAACAACTTCACTTTACGGTAATTCAAAATTATTTTGTGAACTTTTTTTATGTTTTCGTCGGTGACAGCCTCTTTTAGGCGTCCACTGCGTTCGCCGTCTTCGTTGCTCATTTCACCACGTTTAAACTTAGCATACCAATCAATGATGGTTGATTTTCCCGGTGCAGACCCCGGAAACTCTTCATCAAGCCATTATTTTGCTTCAACTGTATATTTTCCTTCAAAAAGCAATATTTTATCAGCACACGAAATTCTTTTTTTTCCATCTTTTTTCAAATAACAAAAGCACGAGTAGCTACACTCACAATGTCACATGTTGACACGTATCGTTTGGAGGTTGGTGCTAACTAAAAATCATATGGATTTAATACTAGCACTCTGTGTATCGGACCGGGGACTTTCCGATTGGCCTGTTATAATCAAAAAAAAAAAAAAAAATTTAATCCAAATATAAAGGGTGATTCATAGCAAGTGTACACATTTTTGTCGAAAATAAAATATAGTTTTTGTGAAGATTGAGCTGAAATGCTTATATATTATACAATTTGGTCCCTCACAATTAAATATGAAATATTACTACGGGCATATGTGCACCTTGTGCTGCTTTGCAGACTATCAAACGATGATTGTAATTTTCGATGACATTTTCGCACATTTCCGGCGTTATTAGGCGTATGTTGGCTCGAATATTGTTTTTTAATACTTCAGTAGTCTGGGAAGCATCAGCGTAAACACGATCCTTCAGAAATCCTCAAAGGAAGAAGTCACAAGGAGTCAAATCACACGATCTCGCCGGCAAACTTATGGGTTCATTTCGTGAAATTATTCGATTTCACGTAGAGCGCGAAATGTTTGGACTGGCGATTCATTATTTTTGTAAAAAGTTTTAACAATAATAAAACGTTCGGCTGATGTGTATGATGCCATGGTTAGAATCGTAAAAGACCAAACTGTCATAATCTGTCAATATATGGACCTGAATATGGTGATAAATAAGAGTTAAGACCCATTCACATGTGTAACCTTCTTATAGTTATAGTAAGAATTTTTACGCTGTCAAGATGGAAATTTCAGTGGCTCGGTTAAGTTATGGAAATATAAAACTCTTCATCGATACGATTGATAATTATTTCATAAAAAAAAAAGAAATCGAAATAGCGTTGGCTTCGTAGTCAAAGAAATTAATGCTTCCAACATAAAAGCTTTTTTGCGAGAGGGCTTTGATAATATCTTAGAAATTTCATTAATTTTTTTATTCATGAACTTGCCTGTGAGAAGAGAAGAATCACGAAATGTATTTTTATTTACATGCAAGTATAAGTCCAATATGACTTGCTATCGCAAAAAGATTATCAGCATGAAGGCTCGTTGCTAGCAAGATCTAGCGGACAATGTGAACAGGAATCTGTGGACCTCAGCTGCAGCAACCTACGCGAAAGCTTGGTGCTCTACGCCATCCTGCAAACATGAAGTGAAAAAGATGGTTGAGATAATGCGGAAACTTTTCCCTGCCATAGCACAACAGTAGTAAGATGTTCATCCTCATGTGGTTGGAACTCCAGACAGCGTCCCAGGTGAAGTATTGTAGCTCACCCATCACATTGTCCTGACCTGCTGCTCAGTACATTTAATGCTTGCTTGCAGGAAGGGTTCTTCCCGAAACGTTGGAAGTTTGCGAGTTTTATGCTGATTAGCAAGAGAAAAAGGAATCCTGGGTGACCGTCTGGATTTTGCCCGTTACGCATGCTAAGCATAGTAGAGGAGTAACTAGAGAACCTCATCAAGGGAAGACTTAACTCCACGAAATGATTAGATGTTTCGGACATTTTGAAAAGCCCCTTTCAAGTCCTAGAATATTTTGAGGCACTACCTCAAGGATCGAAGCCTGCTTTATGATACGCATCAGGGCTGACGAAGGATGAAAGTTGCATCGACGCATGCTCATGGATTTATCTTTTATCTAGACTAATAGAAAATATTATACAACGGGCTACTGGAAGTATACATATCTACCAGATAAATCATCCCTGTCGCTTATGTGCATGTTGTTGCAGCGCAAGTTGCTGGCAGGTGCAAGTTAGACTAGGTATACTAATGCACTGAGGGAAAGCCAAGATGGTTGCTCATGGGCTAAGACTAGCACTGAAGAGGACCAAAGTGGTCATCCTGAAAAGAAGAGAATCTCCAGAGTAAGGATGGTCAGTATTGGGGAAATATTAGTTGAGTTGAAATGATCAGTAAAATACCTGTAGATCCTGATCGACTCGAATATGAATTTCTTTGAATAAATAAGGGCAATGGCTTTTAAAACTTCATCAAGCGTATTGGCTTGGAGACACCTTTTCAGAAAGGAACGGGAACCCAACCCATCAAAAAGGTGACTTTTACTATGTGCTTTTCAACTTGGATCCAGAATATGTCATCAGAATGCTACTTCGCAATACACGAGGTACATTACTCTGCAAGTCAAGCCAAGTATCAGCCTACGTGGACGACACCAACATTTTGTCACGGTCATTGACAACTGCTGAGGCGCTCCTCCTGAAATTGACAGCGAAACAAAACTAGTAGGGTTACAAACCAATGAAAATAAAACAAAGCTCATGACGCAGTCAGAGAAAAGTACCTCAAGCACACAAAATATCACACTCAGCGAGTACAGTATGGAAAATGTGAGCAAATTTGTGTAATTAGGCGTCAAAATAATGAGAAACAGTAAAATACGCCGAAGGATACAGCTCACAAATAAAATATTTTATTCAGTCCTGACGATCTTGACGACCAAGAGCATATACAGGAAAACAAAGTTCCAAGCATACAAATCTGTGATAAGACCTGTGTTATGCTATGGGTGTGAAACATGAACCTTGACCCAAGCATCTGCAAACATATTGAACAACTTTGAGTGACGGGCCCTGAGGCGAACAATCGGAGCAAAGCTAGATGAGGACCAATGGCGAATTCCATACAACCATGAGTTGTATGAAATTTGTGATGATCTGGAGATCTCAACGATTAAAAGACTACGGAAGCTACGATAGGCCGGCTACGTGAATTATATGGATGAACAACAGATACAGTAAAGGTATTCCTTGGGAGAACTGAAAAGCAAAGACCAGTGCGAAAACCGATGAAATGCTGGTCTGACTTGGTCGATGAAAACAGTTCATCGTTGCTCGGATTTCAAAATTGGAAGCCGTGGTTAATGGACTGAGATAATTGGAAGCACTATTTGTAGGAAAAGCAGACCTTAGAGGGGCTGTAGTACTATGATGAAGAAGAAGAACGTGTGCCGTAGAGTCTGGGCTATTTTTGGTGGATAGATATAGGAGCTGTATGAGAAACGCTTGGCATAAGTACCAAGAAGTGGGGTGCTGAGAACTGCATCTATATATACGACAGTTTTTGATATGACATTGCATGATATTGCAGAAATAATACTCATTGCCTTTCTTGCTACTATCTATCTATGCCCAAAACAAAGAAACAAAGGAGACAGTTGTCCCTTGGGAGAGACAATGCTTTTTTAACGATTTTATTTTTATGGTTGGGAGGTGAACGCCATTTACGCCCTCAGTTTGGGACTCCCGTGTTTGCAAGCGACTAGACTTTCATCTAAACGGCTCCCCTGTCACCTTGAGGACCTAGCCTGAAAGCGTTTGACATATTATTTTGGGTCAAGTCTGGTCTTGTTACGCCATGAGGTACCTTAAAGCTGAAGGATTCTTCCTCTAGTGGAAGGAGAGAGTGGAAGAGGAACTTACAGGCTAATGATCCCCCAGCCCCAATTCCTCCAACTGCTTTCAGTGCATTTTACCTTTCGGGATTGCCCGAACGTTGCATGCTACATGTCATTCAATCCAAGTTTCAACACGACTGTGCTTTCTGCGGTGAACGCTTCTGTCTCTGTAAAGGTCCATCTCTCTGTAGAGGTCCTGTTGACGTATCAATCCTGTGCAAGTAAGACTAAAAAACCCATGCCCATTCAAAAGCTGGGTCAAATAGAAGTCAGTCCCACCATATCTTTGATTTGGCCACCGTTTTACATCCAGGATGAAGGGCGCAGTCCCTTAATTTAATTCACCCAACGCTACTGCCAATCATTGAGTGAGCGCTGTCTCTACTCTTGGGCAACTGTCTCCCACGCGTCCTCGATTCTTCGCAGGTAAGTAGCGTGGTGCTCTCTAGCAAGGAAGACAACAGGTATCATGCCTGCAATAACTCTCACCGTTGAATTAGAGAATGTTGGATATGAAGATGCAATTCTCAGTGCTCCTCCTCTGTACCTGTACCAAGTGTTTTCAGTATACCTCCTTACTAAAAGCGTCACCCATATTCCTGCTACGTGCATTAGCACTCACCCTTCAACAGTCATCAAGAGGCATTTTCTTGCTAAATTGGATCCCCCTTCGTTGGTCATAAGTTGACTCAGAGCCGATACGCCCGAAGCAGCTTTCTCAGCCGGTGTCCTGATTTCCTCAGAAAAACTCATTTTCGAGTCATTCAGTAGCGGACTTCACTACTGACTTCAATGCAATTAGTATGTCTCCAATATTGATAATCCTTGCTCTTTTTTGTCAAGATGACCACTTTGGTTTTCTCCAGTACTAAATTGAGCCCACCAGCATTCTTCCAGTCTCTCACTTGACGCACTAGCATACATGGCCTCAGTCGTGCTTGTACAAATGTGCGTCCAGTGACTAAAGTGGCAACAAAATCCGCTTAGCTGCGCAAACGTGACTCATCTGGCAGCTCAAGTCTCAGTAGCCGATTGTAGAACACGTTCCACAGGTCTGGACATAGGGGAGATCCCTGAGCAACATTTGATATAATTTACATCCTTCGTTAGCCCTGTGTCACGTTATCAAGCAGCCTTCGTTCCTTCAGGTAGTCCCTCAGAATCCGCACAAGATATTCTCGAACTTGAAAAGGATTTTGCAGCGTATCCAGACTATCAACACATTATACAGAGTTAAGGGCATTCCTAACGTCAAGTGTTACCAACAAGACGATCTGCCAATTGATGTGGCTAAAAGGCAAACAGGGATTTCCCTTTCCCTTGCTAATCAGCTTGAGTCCCACTACCTTCCATCGTCCATAGAAAAAGCCATCCTGTAGGCAAGCGTCAAATGTGCTGAGCAGCTAGCCACGACAATGGTGATAGATAAGTTGCACTAGCATAGCTGGAGTACCATCTGGACTTAAACATTCCTCTCTTTCAGCGTAAAGGCGGCCTCTTCCAGTTCCTGCTATGTGAAGAGTGAAATTTCGATTGCTGTTTCACTATGGCAGCGTCAATATGGACAGGATGCGCGGAGAAGAGTGCCCTCACTATCTCTTCTTTGTTTTCTGCATCATGTGTGCAGGGCGTTTGTAAGGAACCAAGCTTCCGCATAACTAGCGTGTAGACAAGGCCCAACAAATTTTTGTTCACATTGTCTACTAAATCTTGCCAGCAGTAAGCCTTGATGTTGTGAATCAATTAGTGAAGGCATTTCCTGGCCAACTTATAAGCTGATACTTGGTTGTTTGCTTTGTCGCGAAGCTTGTGACACCTCCTTCACTTTTTTGTGATTTTAGTCGATCATCAGTACACCGAGGGCTTGCCTTGCCGAGATTTTCAACGGGGCATGGAAGCGTTGCAAGCAGTTGTGATGAGGCTTGAGTTGAGCTCACCACGTCTTGAGCTGCTAGTTCTTCTGTCCCCCTGCAAATCACCCTGCAGTGGAGCACCTGCCGTGAGCACCTCGACCTCCATTCTTCTGATGTTCCATTCAACTGTAGAAGATCAAGAGCACAGACGTCAGGAGACAATATCATTGATCTCTAGCAGAATGCTCTGATGATCATTGGTTGAGTAGTCCACTAATATTCTCCAATTATGTATACTCCATACTAAAGACACCGAGGCGAATGTCACGTTCAGGATGGTTCTTTCACAGTCAATACGAAGTGAAGTCGGTATGCTTCTGGAGTTTAGTCCAACGAGCAACATCCTTGCCACCTTTTCTAGGATTTTTCCCCGTGGATCTGTTTCAGGTATAGCCCTGTCGATTGTTTTAGCGTTAAAGTTCCCCCCAACTAGCATGTTGCCATTTGTGTTCGAGGCAGCAGTGCCCTCTAACGCATATATGTAGTTTGGCTTGGAAAGATGATATCGATTTGTTGGCGCTAGGTACACACTAAAGAAGGTAGTCCCTGAGCAACGACCTCACACGAAACCATCCCCCGTCCACAGCTCTCTGCCTGGAAATCACTACTCCGAATCCAGATGGTGGCAGTATCAGTTCCATAAAAATACCATAATGCAGAAATTTTATTATGGTGTTGCTCGCTCAGGAGCAAAATGGCGGCTTAAGTGTCTCCTGCAAACTGTTCAAGCAGATTTTGGGCTATTAAACGGTGATGTAGATCGAGCTGTAAGATTACGTTCATCAAAGCTCCAATTTTGCCGTGACTAGGGCTTCCCAGAAAACTCGATGTTTTCCCGAGTCCCAAGACGTGCCCAAGATACAGTCTTGGATCGGCATCCTTGCAAAGGATACAGTGTTGCTATTTCATACATTCTTTTCTTTTATATCCCATTTCACTGTATTCTTAACAGAGGATGCGGTATGACCACACCCAAGGCATTTAAAACATTGAAGAGACACTGCTCTTCACCGTGTACTGCAGACGATCCACCCTATTCTTACCTTGCCCCTATTCAGAAATTGTTCAGCGTCCTTTTCGGTCAAGTGAATGATGGCGATTTGTTGTCCCCTTAATTTTCTGGTATCTGCCTTGCTTTGATCCTGCCCATGCTAGGAAGCTCCCTCTTGATGACATCTTCTACCTCGACCAGTTCTGTGACGCAGTCAATGTCTCCTATTTCGATTGTTGCCATTGGCTCGAGCGAGGCTCTAGTTGCGCATTTACCGAGGGGTTTCTTTAATGCTGATGCGATTTAACTGTTGTAATATATGTTGTGTATTGAATAGTTTACTAAGATCATGCTAGCTTTTTTTGTGGTAGGGAGGTGAAGGCATTTACACCCGCCGAGTCTGGCAGTGTGGGACTCCCATGGAGGATACCCTTGGACTAACCACTAAACACCTCCCCTGTCAATCTGTGAACCTAGCCTGGAACAGTTTGACACATTACTTCGGGCTCAGCCTCGTTTCTCTACGCGTTTAGGCGCCACCGGGCTACAGGGATCCCTTTTCCAGCGGAAGGAGGGGAAGGGAGAAGGATTTCTTGAAAAGAAACCCCTCCGCCCTGGACGCCTCCAGGCGCTCATATATTTTCCTTTTTATCTTAAGGACTGCCTGAGCGTAATGTGCCACATAGTTCCATTTGTCAACGGATGTGAGCATCTCTCCAGTGAGTTCATCCCGAGAGAGATCTCCCATTTCTTTAATGGGTCACCACGCTGCCTTTCCCACCTCTTGCATACAAAAAATGTACAAATGTACAATGTACAGAATATGCAGTCAGGAGACCGTGACTTACCAATCATGTGCAGGTAAGACCGAAAGTATCCATGTCCACTCAGTAGCTGAGTTAGATAGAAGTCAGTCTCACCATGCCTTCGATTGAGCCACGGCCTCAGGTCACCAATAAGGCGTGCGGTCCACTTAACTCTTGTATCGTTCACGCAGGACTGTTGCCAATCACTGAGTGAGCGTTCTCGTTCTTCGTGGGCAACAGCATCTCTGTCGCATTCGTTCCTCCGCAGGTAGATTCTGCGGCGCTCCTTGGCAAGGAGGGCAATGGGTATCACTCCTGCGATGACCAGCACTGCCGACTCCGAGACAGTCCGATATGCAGATGCAATCCGCAGCGCTCCTCGTCGCTGCACCTGTACCAAGCGCTTTCGATACAGCTCCTTTTTGAGAGCCTCACACCATATTTCCGATCCGTACAACAGCACAGATTGTACTGCACTCATCAGAAGTCACCTTCTTGATGAGGTGGGACCCCCTATGTTGGCCATTAGTCGGCTGAGAGCAGAAACACTCGCTGCAGCCTTGTCAGCTATTGCCCCGATTTGCTCGGAGAAACGCATCTTCGAGTCGATCAAAATGCCCAGGTACTTCACTGCTAGTTTAGTCTCAACGAGTGCTTCCCCAATGTTGATCATCCTTACTCTAGGGATTCTCTTTTTTGTCAAGATGACTACTTCGGTTTTCCCCAAAGCTAGGCTGAATCCGCGAGCAGCCATCCAGTCCCTCACTCGGCACATTAGCATACCCAGTCTGAGTTGGGCTTGTTCAACAGTGCGTCCCGCAACTAGCGCCGCGACATCATCTGCATAGCCGATCAAGCGCGACTCATCCGGCAGCTCGATTCTCAGTAGCCCGTCGTACGTAATGTTCCACAGGTCTGGGCCAAGGGTGGAGCCTTGTGCAACACCCGATGTAACTTTCATCCGCCGCCGACCCTCCTTCGTCTCATAGAGCAGGCTCCGGTCTGTCAGGTAGTTCTTCAAATTCCGCATCAGATATTCTGGAACTTGAAAAGAGTTTTCCAGTGCTTCCAGAATATCCGCCCATCTAGCGGAATTTAAGGCGTTTCTGACGTCAAGCGTCACGAGCAACACAACCCTTTTGTTTGACTGGCAGTGAGCCTCCGCTCTTTGGACCGCGCTCACTACTTCCGCTATCGCGTCAATAGTGGAGCGACCTGCTCTAAAACCATACTGCCATGGAGATAGGTCCCCGGCAGAACGGACCGCGTCAGTAAGTCTTCCCTTGATGAGTTTCTCGAGCACTTTCCCAGCCGTGTCTCGCATACATAACGGGCGGTATGCAGACGCCAACTCGGAATTTCCCTTCCACTTGCTGATCAGTACGAGCCTCGCCACTTTCCAGCGTTCCGGAAATACACCTTCGTACAGGCAAGCGTTGAACATACTGAGCAAGTCAGGACAAAGCTTGTAGACAAGCTGCAAAACCTCAGCAGGAACGGCATCTGGTCCCGGTGCCTTCCTTGCTTTCATGGATAGAATTGCCTGCTCCAGTTCCATCATTGTGAAAGGTGAGCATTCTAATGGTGTTTGTGCGTGAGCTGGATCGACATGGACAGGGTGCGTGGGGAATAGTGCCCGCACGATCTCATCCATCTTCTCTGCTTCATGTAAGCAGGGCTTCCGTTGAGCACCAAGTTTTCGCATGACCAGCTTGTAACCTAGGCCCCACGAATCCCTATTTACATCGTCCACGAGGTCTTGCCAGCATCGAGCCTTGCTCTTGTTAATAAGCCTGCGAAGATATTTCTTGCTGGACCTGTATGCTGCTAGCCTAGTGTCTGCCTCCTTCCGTGTTCGCGCCCGCTGGGCCTCTCGCCGAAGTTTGTGACACTCGCTTCTTTGTTCGGCGATCTCGTTTGACCACCAGTATACTGGAGGCTTACCGTGTCGGGGTCTCCGACGGGGTATGGAAGACTCGCAAGCAGTTATGATGGTACTCATTGTTGAGTTCACCAAGTCCTTGGCTGTAGACCCTCCACTCCCTGGCGGAGCTCCCAGCAACGGTGCGCCTGCCGTAAGCGCGTCAGCGAACCCCTCAACGTCCATCCTCCCAGTCCTCCATCCGAGGATTGAAGTTTGGGCATATGCACGCAGAGTGGCACTGTCGTGAATCTCAACCGCTATATACTGGTGATCACTAGCCGAGTAGTCCTCTAGTACTCACAAGTTGTGTACTCTAGGTACCAGGGACTCCGAAGCGAGTGTCACATCGGGTATGGTTCCTACGCAACCCCAGCGGCTACCTTGTCGACAGCACGAAATACATGTAGCCAAAAAATCTTACCTGGTCTTTAAAGTGAGCCGTATATTTCTATTCGCTTGGTGCTCCAAAAACGTAGCATTTAAGTGGAATATATTCTTTTAATTGATTTTCTTACAAATTTTTTTACTCTATTTACAGCAAAATTCCTACCACTAAACATTCAATAGAGAATCCCAATTCCCATGGTCTAGTTATTCATAAATGATGAATTTACTTCACCTACCAGAGTCCGAAACCCAAAATGCTTGATCACATAAATTTGTAATGAATTCTGCAGTCATATTTATTAACCAATACTTTACCCATACCCACTCATTGAAAATGCATCGATACAAAATGCATTGAATGACATTTGAGACGTATGTCGTCACGTGTCTATATTATGTGGTGGATTTACACGTGTGAATTCATATTGATTTGCCAAGTATGGAAAACCTCGAGCAGATTTTCCATCAAGAGTTCTAACTTTCATTCGAGATCATTTTTGGGGCATTTGTACGCAAAGGTCGATAGCTTTTCTTCACTAGAAACGGAATCGCTGTGAATGTTATCTTCATGATTCTTTCGCAACTTCACTGTGAGTTTCTTCTCATCATGAACGTAGAATGCTTTTTTATTGTGAGTTCTGCTCTAATTTGACCGGTATGTGGCCCAGCCGCGTTGGTCGTATTGTTTTGATCGCAGAGTTGATGCCTTTTGGCCTGAAATTTTCCTTGATACCCCACAGTACTTCTGCATAGGATCCGCCATCTTTCTGTTTTACGAACATTGCCTGTTGCTAGGGTCTTCGTCAGGGCTTCTTTCTCTACTACTTTGCATCAGGCCTTTTATCTTGGTATGTATCTGGGCGGACTTTATTTTCTGGCACATTTTGAAGGAGATATCTGGGCGGACTTTATTTTTTGGCACATTTTGAAGGAGTTACCTTACGGTTTTCTTCGCTCCTGTTATCAGAATTATCTGGAATCATTGATCTGGCACTCTATGGCTATCAAGTACCTCTTCCTTCTTGCTTTTATCCCGTTCTCCATTATTTGGGCTGGAGACCATTCTTTTATTGATTTGTTATGGTGAGGCGATCTCCGCGTGCGCTTTAGGTGTAGCCATCGGGGCTTCTTTAGTGTTCTGCTCTTTTTTTTTGCCTCTCAACTAGCTCCTCTGGTAATGCCTTATGCGGTCTAGGAGCTCTTCTAGTTCAAAGAGCTCAACCTTTATTCCCATATTGATTTTTTGGCGT
This sequence comes from Odontomyia ornata, assembly GCA_963969285.1. Classification (NCBI taxonomy): domain Eukaryota; kingdom Metazoa; phylum Arthropoda; class Insecta; order Diptera; family Stratiomyidae; genus Odontomyia; species Odontomyia ornata. Next base: position 201,020,145 of record OZ017741.1, read on the forward strand.
ATTGCAGGCAGATTTTATTCTTTTTAGAGCATCTCCCGCCTTCCATGCTAGCCTTTTTTTTCATTTCAATGGAGGGAAATTGTATTGTTGACCACCTTACTTAGAAGAAGTTGCCGGCTTTCGTTTCTGAGTACAGAGTTTCCGCCACATTTTCAATGGTGGTGGTGAAATTACACAACGGCGCTTTATTTGTCTGGTCACTCCTTTCTTTTCCTGCCGTGATATTTTTGTGGACTTCAGTTTAAGAGCATTCGTTCTTTATTTTCGTTTGCTCCAAGATTTAAGGTTAATGTAGGCTAGGAAATGCATCAATAGAAACACTAATGCCAATCATGGATAGTATGAATTCAACTAGGCTGATGGTACGAATTCAAAGAGGCATGGAATTTTAACTGAGGTGGTATTCACGAGCACATTTTGGCATAGTGTGGATCGTTCTACCTGTACAAAAAGAGATTAAAATATTCCATTAACAATATTATGCGTAACTTTCATGATATTTTGAATTTATTGTTGTTGTTGGATTTATTGTTGTTGATGTTGTTTTTGCTGATAAGTGCAAAGGCGACTATTACTCGGCAGATTTCATGAGGTTTTATCTGAAATATATTTGTTAACTTTACATTTTCCCGGATGAAATAGTATGTCTACGATTGAATTTTTTCAGGTTAGTATTTATTACAAGGTTATTCGTTGGAAAAACTGAAGGATGGAGACCAGTGGGCAACCCGAGGAAACGCTGGTCTGACTCGGTCGGCGGACAGATTATCGCTGCTTGGATTTTAAAATTGAAAGACGCGGTCAATGGACCGTGAAAGTTGGAAGCGCTTGTTGCAGGAAGTGAAGGCTCGAGAGGAGCTGTAGTGCTGCGAAGAAGAAGAAGAAGAAAAAGGAACTATGTCTTACGTGAATTAAATTTCATTCCGTGGCAGTTTTTCAAGTTTACGATAAGATGAATCTCCTTTAACGAAAGAAGGATATCAAAAAATCTGATTATATCTAACAAAGTTGCATCATTTGAATTTTCAAGTATTGCGATAGCGAAACGTTGCATAAAACTATAATAACTTCTGATCGAATTAGATATTCTAGTTTTGTTGAAATTTCAGAGCTTAGATACAATAGCAAATACAAAAACCTTCTAGTGTCACTGGCACTCATTGAACTTGTTAGAGTTGCTTTGATAATTTTCACGAAAGATGTTCCCACCATTATACTTAGGAATCTTTCAATTGTATCTCAAAAACTAAATTAAGTGAAAAAAAATATTCGTTTTATGATCTTGGTATTCAATGCAAAAAGATTTAAAGTGAATATATTGTTACATGTACAAATAATTCTGCGAGCTACTGTCACAATTGTCTTCACAACCATTAAGAACATCAACAAAACGAATTTACTCGAAACCACGAGAACCCAACAAGCATGATCAACATCTGAAAGTGAGTCACTGCTCCATTCATTACGCTGCTGGAATGTTCCCGCTAATTCACCAATGTACGAGAACTGAGTTGAATGATTAGAGACCCTATATAAAGGCAAGCTGAATGAATGGGGGGAAGCATTCATTACAACCGCGATAGAAAACTGCGATACGACGAAGTACAGGCGATATTGATTGTTTGAGTGTGAAGTGATTTTATTAGACAATTGCGATAGAAATTTAATTGACAAGTGAAAGTTAGATTCTAATTAAAATTGTGAAATAGTTAAAATAGTGATTGTGCATTTTTTTTTCAGTAAATAAATAAACTCTTTTAATTTAATTTAAAAGACAGTGCGTTTTCACTTTCCCAGAACATTAAAATTATGGCCGCGAACCAAAATACGCGACAATATTTAATCATACGATGCTGAAGACAAATACCGGCATTTTGTAAAAAAATCTAACTAATATATCCTCCTAACCACTCTTGTTTATACAGCATCTTGTATCATCTTTTCTTAAGTTAACAAATTCAAATCATCTTCTAACAGAAAAACGATATAGACCAATAACATGTTCTGAGCGGTTACAGAAATGGACAAAACTCCATCGATTTACTTAAACTTGGGCCCTAAATATCTTTAGCATTAATGCAACCTATCGGCGATATCAAAGGCAATTGAAATCAGAAATTCGTAGCTGAAGATTAGATCGAAAAAGAATCGTGAAATTGATTGGATGTGCCATGATGCGTGTGAACAGCAAACGAGGTGAAGGATAAAATTCGGAAGAGACAGAATGACAAACAGAAAAGATTAGGCCCATCAATAGCCAATCAATTCCAATGATGTCCTTATTCTAATACATTGCTGTTGACCTTAAAGAACCGAGAATGTTTTTGGATGGAGTTTTCTTTGTATTTATGATAATTTTCCTTTTTCGGGTAGAATAATTTTTTTGGTCAGAATAATAAGGATGAAGGAATTGATGTATAGATTCATTAAAACCCTCCAAAAAGCAAGTTTATTATTTTTGATAATTTATTTAGTAAAAGAACAAAATAAAGTAAAAAAAATTCAACTATTTAATATCGTTTTGGCATATCCAACCAAATAATTTCCTGCATTGTTAAAAATCCATTTCCTTCTCGGATTCACAATGCACAGGAGACCACATACCTCTCTTCATATTCATGCACTATGCATAAGAATTAAATCGAACAATTTGCATACAAGCGACATTCCGTAGCGGAACAAACTCGTATTGGACAATTTAGTGGCAATTAAGTTCCTTTTCGTGGTAGGAAGTAGGAAACCTCAACATATAGCCCATTTGCTTGGAATTTGCGCAACAACGGAAGCATATATGTCGACAAATCGACTGAATTCATTCTTCCTTTATCCGCCGTAGACGACATTCGTGGCGTTGTGTGGGTGTGCGTCCACCTTTCTTCCATAAACTCTTGTTTTATTTTGCAATGTCGACCGCGTCGACTGACCGTTGTGGCCTGGACGATCGAATGAATGTCCTTTTCAGAACGGCATGATGGTGAAGCGGTCCGTCAAGCAAAGTCATTCGAAATAGCGTTTGGTAGGAGGCTGACTGCATTACAATTACGTGAACGGAATTACCAATCACCTGCCATATTGGACAAGATTGGGCACACGTTGGCCATTTTGTGGTTCATGGGATTCATCCACAGATCAAATGCCTCCGATAATTTTCATATTTTACAATTTGTTGAACTCGTGTCCGAGATAAAAGGACTTTTAATGTATATTACAGTGTGGTAACAGAGGTTATCGAATTAGGTGGAGCACGTGCAGTGCTATTAATATAAAATGATAGTCTATGCAGGACAAAAATGAGAGGAAAAATATTGTTAGGTCAAACATATTGTACGATCTAGGACGTTTCGGCTGAACAGCTTTTAAAACATTTTTAAACGTGATAGCAGTTATTGCATTGAACAGCAGCGATTTAGTATAAGTATGGCAATTAAATGAAAACAAATATAATCTAAATAATATTTGCATGGAACTTGCACAAACCCAAAATGCAAGTACTCGTATATAAACCTAAAAAAGTGTTGAAAAAATTGCAGCCTTTAAGCTTGCAAGACATTATAATTTATATGTATATGACTATCCGAATATAATTCGTAGTTCATCATATGATTAACTAAGGAAAGCAAAAAGTTGAAAAATTAAGCTTCCATTTAACCTTCTTAAACCTGTGGTCAAAAACTTATTTTAAATACCAAGTGGGGTGCAAATGTACTCCCAAATTTTTTTGGTTTATTATTTTTTTAATGATATATTTCAGGAATATTAAAACGAAATGCTTTCTGGTTATAAAAAAATATGTATTCACATATAAGTATGCTGTTAACGTTGATAAATAGGCAAAAACATTTTGTAAAAATAGTACAAAATGATTAAAATAAAAAGAAAAATCAAAGAAACAGAAATCTGTGACATTTTATATAATAATTTAACTTTCACACTTGTCACAAACTGCTATATTTTTTGAATGCTCTACACATACGTACTGATTGCACCGTGAAGATAAGAAACAGCGCTGCTGTCTTCCAATAACGGGAACAGGTTGTTAGTTCCTTACGGGCTACTCTGGCAAAATGGTTAAAATGGATTGTTTTATATGAGAGTGTAATGACTTGTCATTTTGGTACCTACGAGTTTAAGTTTTTCTAATTTATTCTTGGCCCAATTCCAACAAAAACATTCTTCTTCTATTCGAACGATTTTCTTTCCAATCTGGATTTTTCAACACCTAAAGTTTATAGGCGTTCATGCCACCAATGTCTAACAGATGAAAAAAAGATTGTTATTGGCCACCGTTTGCTTTTTCTTTGTGTTGTGAATTCTTTTGCCAATTTGTCTGTTGTATCTACTGCACCCTTTGTTTTACCGTACTGTAAGATAATATCTGCTTCCTCAGTTTCCTCTCCACTTATTTTGTCTACGTTATGTTCTGTCGTGTGGTCTAGTGGTTAGAGCATGAACCCATAAGCCGAAGGTCCCACGTTCAAATCTCGGGGGATTTTTTTCGGACAGACTACGAGTGTTCACTCAGTGGTGATATGTACTGATTTAATAAGATCATATCATAGCTGAGCAAGCACACGGGGGCATGGTACTGACCAAACCAACTTCCGAAAAAATCAATACGGTCATGAAAATGAGATACTCTAACTATCTCTAAGCGAAGGCCCGAGAGGGGCTGTAGTGCTAAAAAGATGAAGATGTTCTGTCGATAGCAGAATAACTTCTGCATTTTTTTTGGTACGTATAAAACTCAAGTTTTATTTTCCATAAAAGCAAACATGCTTGAAAAGTCCTTCTTATATCTTGCTGGAAGTGGTAAGTGGGCACAAGGTAATGTTTTTATTTAAAAGCATATTGGCTAACTCAATACTGGTGAAAAGTTATCAGAAGTTATTCCATATCCTGTAAATAAATGGTTAACCAAGCCCATCACTACCCTTTGTCCTTGGTTTGTTTCCTTCTTTGCCTGAAATTATTGTACAATAAAACATCTGCAACTCTTGATGAAATAAATTACCGAAATAAATTTGCATATTCGCTGTATACGCCAAATGACAATCAGCCAAGGCCCAGATTTTTAAGTCGTACTTGTCCGGCTTACTTTTCATGTAAGTCCAAAATGAAGCCTTGCCTCAGAATGGGGCTAACTGCAAATCGCGCACAAGTTTCTATGGATTTAAAGATTTCTTGCAATTTGATACAAACCTATTGAAAACATCTCTGATTGGAGCAAATTTATCAGTGCGTTTTCTTTCTTCTCTTGTTCCAAAATTTTCAAATTATAGAAAGCGCATAATTTGTTGGAATCTGTTCCGAGACAATGTAGATGATACTACACGTCGATATAAAGTTGGATACTGGCTCCATAGTAACCATATTGGCTCTTTAGTAGGGTTCCAGGTTCCAAAAATAATTAGCAAACCAATAAGTGCTTCCAGTTGCACAAAAGAAGAAAAGGCTTTCCCATTTCTTGCATGATATAATTTGCCGTTCTTTTTATTCGTGGTAAAATTATATCCATGACATCTTGTGAATGAAATAGTTTGAAAGCTTCTTTTGTGGTGGAAAATTGGGAAAATATCTAGTCATATTTGCTGAAACTTTTGAATATTGCGTTTTCTTCTCGTTAACCTGCTAGTAGGCGGAACTTTTGCCCACACACTACCATTTTTAGACATATAAGTTGGATTATCAGTATATAATTTTACTAATTGGCCTCCTATATCTGTAGAATCCGTCAACTCTTTTTCACCATCATAATCTTGCAAAACATTATCTACGTCATCTGTTTCAGTCACTTTATCAGTCTCTTCGATATCACTTGAGCCATCCGCTAGTGCTAAATCATTATAATAATCGGAATCGTCTGTTCCCAATAACGCCAATAGTTCTTCGTCAGTCATCTTATTGTTACATGTACAAATAATTACATGTACAAATAATTCTGCGAGCTACTGTCGCAATTATTTTCATCATCATTAAGAACGTCAACAAATGAATTTACTCGAACCCGCGAGTAAATTCAACAAGCATAATCAACATCTGCAAGCGACGTCACTCCATTCATGAATTTGCTCGAACCTACCAGGTACCTCTCGGTAGAACGTTCGCCAATATGCGAGAAATGGGTGAATACTTAGAGACCCTATATAAAGGCGAGCTGAATGAATGGGAGAATCATTCATTCGACCGCGATAAGAACTGCGAAAGTGTGTAGGAAGTGTGTTTCGTAATAGTGAAGTGATTTAGAAGACAATTGCGATAAGAAATTTATGGACAAGTGTTAGATTTTATTTTAATAGTGAAAATTAAAATTAGTGAAAGTGTTAAACTGATTATTGTGCACTTTCTTGAATTAAATAAACTCTTAACTTAAATTAAAAGACATTGCGTTTTCACTTTCCCGGAACGTTAAAATTATAGGCCGCGAACCAATAACACGCGACAGTGGTGTCGAGAAGTGCGATTGAAATTTTGAAGTGAAAACGTTTAAACAATTTTAAAGTGCACAATTGTGAAAAGTAACTTAAAAAATAGCCGAAACAATAAAAAATGCCAGGAAATTTACATCTTGAAATTAATCAATTGAGCATATCGGAGCTCAAAGAGGAGTTGGAACAACGAAATCTGGCTACACAAGGTACAAAGGCCATACTGATTGCACGCTTGCGTGATGCGATCGAGTCGGAAGGCGTGAATCTGGATTTGGGTGAGCTCTCAGATGCAGAAAAAGGCGCAGAAGGTGGTGAAGCCGGAACACCAAAACCAAAGGAACCAGAAAATGCGCTGATGCAGATGTTGATGCTGATGCAGCAAGAGCAGCGACAACAGTCATCCAATTTAACAGCGAAGTTAAATGAACAATCAGCGAAGCTAAGCGAACAATCAGCGCAGCTAAATGAACAGACATCCAGTTTAGCTGCGAAGCTAAATGAACAATCAGCGCAGCTAAATGAACAATCAGCGAAGCTAGACCAACAAGCGTTCGAAATCAAGGTGGACATCGCACAGAAGCTGGAAAAACAGTCAACCGAAATAAAAGCGGAGCTCAGTAGTCTCAACAGCCAAATTAAATGCGTCGAGGAGAAGGTATACCAGGTCGAGGAGAGAATCAACCTTGAGATCAGCCAGGTCAACCATGATATGGAAAAAGTGAAAAAGGATTTGGAAGCAGCGAAGGCAATAGTAACCGCCTCACCAGCCCCAATTATAACAGCAGCGCAAAGCTCATCTAGAAATGTGCAAGCACCAATATTCGATGGGCAAACGGTCTGGACTATTTACAAAACCCAGTTCGAAGCAGCCGCTCGCATAAATCACTGGAATGAACAGGAACGAGCAACTGCATTGATTCTTGCTCTAAGAGGCCCAGCTGCCGAGCTGTTGCAGACGATCCCCGTTGAATTGCACTCAAACCCGAATGCTATAATGAATGCGCTCGACATGCGTTATGGAGACGATCATCTAAAGCAGATTTATCGGTCACAGCTAAGGCATCGAATGCAGAAGTCTGGTGAAACCCTACAGCAGCTAGCCCAAGATATTGAGCGACTGGCACTTTTGGCTTATCCAGCCTACGACCCAGAACATCGAGATGATGCAGCGACAGAGGCATTCATCAGCGCACTAAAAGACCCGGAATTGCAACAAGCCGTGCGTTTAGCTCAAAAGCAAACGGTTAAGGACGCATTGGCTTATAGTCTGAACTTTGAGGCAGCGAAAAATGTGACTCGTACCACTGCCCGGGTTCGTGAGGTAGTGACAGACGAGTGCAGGTGTGAGCGCGTGGAAATTGAGCGAGACCGGCATGTAAATGGTGCGCCTAGATGCTGGAATTGCGGAGAGAAGGGGCACCTGCAAAGAGACTGCAAGAAGCGAAGAAAACCGAGCTATTGTCCAGGGTGTGCAGCTAGGAGGAGATCCAGACCGAGTCAGGAGCCCAGAATGGAAGCCCTTCAAACAGAGGGGTCGGGAAACATGTAAGAGCCAACTTCGTGGGGCAGAGGTTGGCTAGGAGGATCGACGTCCCCAGCACCACCATCACCGTGTCAAGACTACATCGTGGAGAAGCGGACTTATGCCTTCCGGGTCAAGTTGACGGAGAACACTGCACCATAACAATCGACACTGGTGCAACCCGATCGATTATCCGACCAGACCTAGTTAGACAGCAACAACTTCACAAGGGCAGAATTTTCTCACTACGGACAGCTACGGGAGAAACTGCACCTGTTCATGGAGAGGTCAACCTCCAGATACAGTTGGGAGACCTTGTGTTCCGACATAATTTTCTGGTCGCGAACATTATGGATGACTGCATTCTCGGAATGGATTTTCTGCGACCACATGGAATCACGTTGGACTTGGGAAAACGTGTCTTGAAATGGCAGAATGTCGAAGTACTGATGGAGGATCCCAGCGTCCAAATCCCCAAGATGAATGTAGTGGTATGTACTGACACTGATGTACCGAATTCTTCCGAAAGCATTGTATGGGCCAAGCTTGATGGTGATTCTGGAGACCACCGATCTTATCTGATAGAGCCAACGAAGACATCCGCATTGCGCAGTTTGATTGTAGGACGAAGCCTTGTAAAATCTTTAAGGAACGGATATGTGCCGGTTAGAGTCCTTAACACCGCAGACTCAACCACGAGCATCAAAGCGGGAGAAGTCATCGGCAGCTGCCAGCCTGTTTCCACCATCACCTCTTTGGAAGCTACTCACAACCATCATTGGAAAAGGAGGCAAGACACAGACAAAGCCCGGGAATCCACGTCTGCAATATTGAAGCAAGTCAAATTGCCGGTGCAGCTATTCAAACGAGCCTCTGATCTGGTCACCAAGTACAGTGACATCTTCTCAACAAGCCCGGATGACCAAGGCCGAACGAGTTTGGTAACTCACGTCATAGACACACAGGGAGCCAAGCCGATTCGACAAGCACCAAGACGTCTCCCTATAGCCAAACAAGGAGAAGTGAGCGCGCTGATCTCGGACATGGAAAAGCAAGGCATTATCGAACCTTCTGTAAGTCCATGGGCCGCGCCAGTAGTTCTAGTAAAGAAAAAGGATGGTAGCACTCGCTTTTGTGTCGACTATAGGCAGCTTAACGACGTCACTAAGAAAGATAGTTACCCGCTCCCACGCATCGATGACATCATGGACACTTTAGCCGACGCAAAATGGTTTTCTACACTCGATCTCAAGAGTGGCTACTGGCAGGTAGAAAGTGACAAGAAGGACCGAGAGAAGACCGCATTTTCAGTTGGGACCGGATTGTGGCAATTTGTGGTGATGCCGTTTGGGCTTTGCAATGCTCCAGCCACTTTCGAACGCTTGATGGAATACGTGCTACGTGGTTTAACCTGGAAAACCTGCTTAGTGTACCTAGATGACATCATCGTCATCGGGAGAACGTTCGAAGAGCATGTGCGGAACTTAGAAGAGGTCTTCTCCCGACTGCGACTGGCAAATTTGAAACTTAGTCCCGACAAGTGTACCCTTTTCGCAGCTGAAGTAAAATACCTGGGACATGTCGTATCAGCTGAAGGGGTCAAAACAGACCCTGAGAAAATTGAAGCCGTGAAAAGCTGGCCAACACCAAACAACAAGCGCCAACTACGAAGTTTCCTGGGCCTGGCAACCTACTATCGAAGATTCGTCAAAGACTTTGCCAAAATAGCTAAGTGTCTTCATCAGCTAACCGAGAAAAATCGTCCGTATGTCTGGAATGAACAATGCCAGACAGCCTTTGAGACCCTGAAGGAAAAGCTATGTGAATCACCCGTACTGGCGTATCCGAAACCCGGAAAAATGTTTGTGGTTGACACCGATGCAAGCAACGGCGGTATTGGAGCTGTACTCTCCCAGCAGATCAATGGGGAAGAAAGAGTCCTCTCGTATTACAGTCGAGTTCTTTCAAAAAGTGAGAGGAACTACTGTGTGACCAGGAAGGAGCTATTGGCTATAATAGAGGCCACCAAGCAGTTCCACAAGTACCTATATGGCCAGAAATTTGTTCTTCGAACGGACCATGCATCATTGAGATGGCTACTTAACTTCAAAAACCCCGAGGGACAAGTTGCGAGATGGATCGAAAGATTGCAGTCATACGACTACGAAATTGTTCATCGAAAGGGCGGAGTTCATGGAAATGCTGACGCCCTATCTCGTCGCCCATGTCCAGCTAACTGCAAGCATTGCCGACGGATTGAGGAAAAGGAACCGCCCGTTGATCTGCGACTGATAACGGCCGAATTCGATGAAGGTTGGTCATCGGAGGAGATTCGAAATGCCCAGCTAGCCGATGAAGACATCGGACCATTGCTCGTATGGAAGGAGACGACTGGGCGACCTGAGTGGAAGGACGTTTCAATGCATGGCGCAACCCTGAAAAGCTATTGGGCACAATGGAACTCCCTTCAGGTGGAGGGTGGTGTACTCAAGCGGAAATGGGAAACGGCAGATGGCAGCTCCTATAGGATGCAAACTATACTACCCAAAAGCCGAATCCACGATGTGGTAAAGGAAATGCATGAAGGATCCTCGGGAGGCCATCTTGGTGTTAACAAAACCTTAGCGAAATTGCGGGAAAGATTCTACTGGCTCCACGCTCGAGAAGACGTAGAGGACTGGTGTCGCAGATGCACCATTTGCGCTTCCGTCAAAGGCCCAAAACGACGACTGAGAGGACAAATGCAAACCTATAACGTAGGCGTGCCATTCGAAAGGATTGCTGTTGACATCGCTGGACCCTTTCCTGAATCTGAATGGGGAAATCGATACACGCTGGTTGTAGCCGATTATTTCAGCAAGTGGCCCGAGGTCTACCCCATTCCCAACCAGGAAGCAACTACTGTAGCTGAACAGCTAGTGTTAAATTGGGTCAGTAGGTACGGCGTACCTGGCGAACTACATTCGGATCAAGGCCGAAACTTTGAGTCACTAGTTTTTGGCGAAATGTGCGAGCTGCTCGGAATACGGAAAACGAGGACAACACCGCTGCATCCCCAATCCGATGGAATGGTCGAACGTTTCAACGGCACGCTCAATAAACACCTTGCCAAGATGGTTGACGAGAACCAAAGGGACTGGGACCGACATATCCCACTATTTTTGATGGCATATAGAGCCGCTGAACATGCGTCGACGGGCCAAGCCCCAGCCAAAGTCATTTTTGGAAAGACTATTCGTTTGCCAGCCGATATAAAGTTCGGAACACCCCCTGAGAAACCCCAAACGGTTTCGGAATACGCAAGTGATCTAAGACAACGGTTGAACCAGATACATCGGACAGTGCAAAAACACCTCGAATCGGCTACTGACCGCATGAAGACCAGGTATGATCTAAAGGCTAATTCTACTGGCTTCCAGCAAGATGACTTGGTGTGGCTTTATAACCCGCAACGGCGAAAGGGTAGGTCTCCAAAGTTACAACATAATTGGGAGGGACCATACCGAGTTACAAAGCGAATCAACGACGTCGTATACCGAATACAGGAACATCGTAAGCCGAGAGCTAAAATGAAAACCGTGCATCTGGACCGTCTTGCCCCATATTACACCCAGGGAGAATTGACTACAAATAGCGACACATCTTTTCGGGGCGAAAAGAACTGAGATGGGGGCAGTGTTACATGTAAATAATTCTGCGAGCTACTGTCGCAATTATTTTCATCATCATTAAGAACGTCAACAAATGAATTTACTCGAACCCGCGAGTAAATTCAACAAGCATAATCAACATCTGCAAGCGACGTCACTCCATTCATGAATTTGCTCGAACCTACCAGGTACCTCTCGGTAGAACGTTCGCCAATATGCGAGAAATGGGTGAATACTTAGAGACCCTATATAAAGGCGAGCTGAATGAATGGGAGAATCATTCATTCGACCGCGATAAGAACTGCGAAAGTGTGTAGGAAGTGTGTTTCGTAATAGTGAAGTGATTTAGAAGACAATTGCGATAAGAAATTTATGGACAAGTGTTAGATTTTATTTTAATAGTGAAAATTAAAATTAGTGAAAGTGTTAAACTGATTATTGTGCACTTTCTTGAATTAAATAAACTCTTAACTTAAATTAAAAGACATTGCGTTTTCACTTTCCCGGAACGTTAAAATTATAGGCCGCGAACCAATAACACGCGACATTATTTTCATTTCGAAACTTCCGTGGTTCACTCATTTTTACAAGCGCGTAGGTACTCGACAATCACTGCAAACGTAAATAAATACACTTAAATTTTAATGAGATAAGTACGTGACCTTGACACCAAAAAAGCCAAATCTCCGTCGTTTGAGCGATTTGGGGTTCATTTATACCCCTGTTGGTTTTCAACGCCTGCGAAATATATACCTGTCGACCCTAAGGAACAAAATTCACTATAGTTTGATACAATAAATAAAAAATTATTAAAACTTGTTTATGCCGAATCAGGAATATATTTTAGAAAAATAGCTTAAAGGAAACTAATTAAAAATATTTATCACAGGAAATATCTCCAAAAACATTGGTTAAGGGTAAAACTGCACACCACTCGGATTTAAGAAGGCTAAAAAAAGGGGATTTGCGGCCTTGAAGCATTTGTTCTTATAATCATCAGGCCTTGCTATTCTGACCACCACGGGGAAATGTAATTTGAATCGATTAATTTTTTCCCCTCATCTTGTAGAGATCATCAAAAATAAAGCAATTTGAAATCTAGTCATCAATACCTAACGTATAATACCATATTTTCTATCTTTTTGGCAAAAATAAAATCGTTAAACGTTCCACTATTTTACCTCAGAATTTTGGTTTTATAACTCCTTGGATAATTTGATGTGATGCACCGTCAAGGAATCGATTGATAGGCCAGTGAACTTAATACAAAGCCTGAAACATGCTATACTAGACCATTCCAAATAAAATCATTAGTGTGATCGTTGTTCACGGTCTGAAAATGAATCATTTTTTACATAAAGCAAACTGAAATTCAAGACGGGTAAAAAAAACATGCTGGTACTCTTACAGAGCACAAAAGACAGTCTTTTTCTTCTTTTTTTTCGCAGCGCAACGGCCCCTCTCAGTCCTTCACTTCCTGCAAATAGCACCTCCAACTGTCTCGGTCCATTGACCGCGTCCTATGATTTTGAAATCCAAGCAGCAATGAACTATCTTCTACGACCAAATCAGACCAGTGTTTCCTCGGTCTGTGGCCGTCAGTTCTCCCAACGAATACCTTTTTGGGTATCCGGTGCCCGTCCATACGATTCATGTGTCCAGCCCATTATAGCTTCCGCAGTCTTACAATCGTTGAGACTTCCGGTTTGTCAAACGTTTCATACAGCTCATGGTTGTATTGAATTTGCCATGAGTGTCCATCTAGCTTCGTTCTGATTATTCGCCTCAGGACCCATCACTCAAAGGTGAGTACATCTTTCCATTTTTTTAGGATTGAGAGATGAGCGTCATTCACGCATTAACTTTTGGCCCCTCACGTTCACAAGAGACTGGAATACCCACTAAACACCTCCCCTTTCATCCTGACAACCTAGCCTGGAATCGTTTGACACAATACTTTTGGCCAGGTCCCATTTTTCTACGCCATGGGGCACCTTCAAGCAAGGGATCTCTCCTCAAGCGGGGGAAGAGGAAGGAAAAGGATTCACTTGATAAGTGGTCCTCTAGACTCAATGTCGCTGACTGCTGCGGGTACTTTTTTCTCTTAGGACTGTCCGAATATAAAATTCCTCATGGTTCGATTCGTCAGCAGGTTTAAAAATCATTACGGCAGCAGTACACAAGGTGAGCTCTCCTGTTTCTTTGTAGTGGTCTTATTGCAGCCTGTCCCATTTTTCGCATGCGAACAATTTAGTACAGATATCATTTTCCTCTTCTATGCAAAATCTACAGTCGGGCGACCGTGATTTACCAATCTGGTGTAGGTAAGATTGAAAATACCCATGGGTGATCAAAAGCTATTTCAGATAGAAGTATGTCTTCAATTTAGCTGTGGTCTCAGGTTGAGACTGAGCTGTGCAGTCTTTCTTCCACGGGTGTAATTTGTCAAAGATTGCTACCAACCTCCTCCCAATCAACCATATACCTCGGATCCCTGCTTCGATGCAGGTAAAAAGCGTGATGTTCTCTGGCAAGGAAGGCGACAGATATGTTAGCTATGAAGATGTAAACAAAAGTACACCTCTTATTTGCACCTGTGCCAATGGTTTTCGGTATACCTCATTACTGAGAGCGTTGCTCTACATTTTTGCTTCATGCTGTATCATTTACTCTATAGCACTCATCAAAGGGGTCTTCTTGATGGGTTAGGTCCCCCTAAGTTGGCCATAAGTCAAGTCTAAGCCGATATGCTCAAAGCAGCCATCTCAGTAGTTGTCCTGATTTGCTCAGAAGAACTCATCTTCGAGTCGACCAGTAGCCCCAGGTACTGAATCGCTGGCTGCAATTCGACTAATGTGTCTCTATTGCTGATCGTCCTTACTCTGAGGATTCTCTTCTTTGTCAAAATGACCACTTCGGCTTTCTTCAGCGCTAAGGTAAATCCACGAGTAGTCATCCAGTTTCTCACTCAGTCCATTAGCATACCTAAGTTGTGCTTGTTTGGTTGTGCGTCCAGTGACTAGAGCCGTAAATTATTCGCAAAACTGGTCAAGCGTGACTCATCTGACATCGTAAGACACAATCCTTAAAATCAGACTGCAAGTAAATTACAGAACAACACATAATGTAACGTTCATTTTCGTTGGCCATGTGCCATGTCATAAAGCAGATTATTGTGTTTGAAGTAGTTTATCAAAAGTTGAATGAGATATTGAATAAGGTTTTCTAGCGTATCCAGAATATCCATCCATCTCACATAGCAGAAAGCCTGCCTAACGTCAGGTGTCACCAACAAAACGATTCTTTGCTTGGCGTGGCGAGCAACCTCTGCCTTTTGGGCCGCACTCACCAGCTTTGACACCGCATCAATGGTAAAGCGACCTATTCTAAAGCCATACTGTCGAGAAGATAAGTCAACAGCAGCGTGAATTGCGTCGATGCGTTTTTCCTTGATGAGTTTCATTCTCCCACCCATGTGTAGCATGCATATCGCGCGGTTCGCAGATGGTGAATCAGAATTTCTCTTCCCCTTGCTGGTCACGACGAACCTTACCAACTTCTATTGCACCGGTAAAAAAATGTCCTATAGGCAAGCGTTGAATGTTTTGAGAAGTAAATCAGGGCTATTGTGATAGACAAGTTGCAAAACCGCAGATGGAACGCCATCCGGATCAAGAGCATTCGTTTATTCAATGAAAGGACTGGCTCTCCAGTTTTAGCTGTGTGAAAAGTGGGCATTTGATTGCTGTTTGACTATGAATAGTCCCAAACTAAACGGCATGGGCAGAAAAAAGTGCTCACATAGTTTCGTCTATCTTTTCTGCAAGGCATCCGTAAGGCACTAAGCATTCACCAACGCCCCACGGACCCTTGTTCATATTGTCGACGAGGTTTTGCCAGCAGTAAGATTGGCTGTTGTTAATCAGTTTTCGAAGACATTTTCTAGCCTATTTATGTGTTGTTACCCAGTTTCCTGCCACGTGATGGTTCTGTGCCTATTAGGCTTTATGCCAAATCTTGTGACACTCCCTTCACTTTGCAGAGGTTTCAGTCATCAATGATCCGCCCAATTCGAAGAAAATCAAGAGCGCGGATATCAGGACCCAACATCATGGATGTTAAGCAGAATGTAGTGATGGTCACTGGCTGAGCAGTCCTTTAATACTCTTTAACCGTATACTCTCTGTACAAGGGATTGCCAGATGAATAACTCATAAGGTATGGTTCCATTGCAGCCAATTCGGCAAAAATTGTTGTATATTTGGTGTTTAGTACGATGAGTACAATCCTATTTATATTTCTAGGATTCGTGTTCCCTGCGGATCTGTTAAAACCATGCCAGATTTGGTCGATTTAGCTTTCAAGTCTCCCTTAATGAGCACATTGCCTTCTTGGTTTCAAACAGCGTCCTTCAAAATATTAAAATTGGCTTGAAAAGATCGAACCAGTTCATTTGGCGTTAGGGACACATTAAAGAAGGTGGTTATTCAGATCCCGCCACTGGAAAATCACTGCTCCGAACCCAAATGGTGGCAGTGCCAGCTTCACTGGGATACCATGATGCCGCACTTTTGTCATGGTGTTGATCGCTCAGCAGCAAAACATCGGCTTTCATGTCCTTCATGAACTGCTCAAGCAGGCTTTGGGTGGATAAACAATGGTGCAGATTTACCTATAGTTTCTTGAAAACCTGACATATTCCTGATCCCAAAACGTGCCCAAGGCCTATAGTCTTGGATCAGTATCATTGCATAGCATACAGTGTGCTTCCTTTGTAGACCTTTTCTGTGATGTACCATTTCGCTACGTTTATAACATAGCGAATTCCTATTGGATCATTTGCATGCTTGTGGGTGTGACCATGGCCAATTTATGTGGCGCTGCTTTCCACTATATATTGCTAATGACTCAGCTTATTTTTACATTGCCCCAATTCAAAAATCAGTCGGCATCCTTTCGGTCAAGTCAATGATGGCCGTCCGTCGTCCCCTATGGTTTTCTAGTGTCGGCCTTGCTTTGATCTTGCCCAAGCTAGGGAGACCCTTCTGAAAACCTTTTCCACGATGACCAAATACATGAAGTAGTCAATGTCTCACCTTAAGCGAGGCTGCAGTTGCGCTTTGGCCGAGGATTATCTTTACTGCAGCGCAGAATGTTTCTTTATTGTCGGCCTCTGCTCCAAATTTGACCAGTATGTGGTCCAACCGGATTGGTCGCATTACTTCCATCACAACGTTGATGTTTTTAGGTTTCACACTTTCTCAGATATACCACAAAACTTTTACGTAGGATCACCTTTATTGCGATCTTATGAGCAGTGCCTGCCGGCGGGTTCCTTCTCGTGGATTTTTCTCTCCTGTTTCGTATCAGGGTTTTCTTCTTGCTGGGTTTCCAGGTGAACTTTATTTTTTGGCGCATTTTGCAACCTCTTTTGTCAGAACTGTGTGAAATTTCCGGTCTAGCGTTTCACATCCATCAAGCGCCTTCTTTTTGCTCCTTTTACCCTGATCTCTTTCGAATGCGATGGACACCATCCTTTTATTAATTTTTTATGGTGGAAGTATCTGTGTACGCTCTCTAGACTGAGTGGTCAGCGCTTCTTTAGCTTCCTGCTCTTCTTCTGCCTTCTGATCTTCGAAGCTGCTTATCAGTTCCTTCAATAATGCTCTGTGTGATCTAGGAGCCTCTTTAGTTCAAAAAGCATATGCTCTACACCTTTGCCTACATTTGTTGAGTCGCATGCTGATGTTATTCTTTTTGGAGCATCTTCCACTTTTCAGATAAGCTTTTCTTCTTGGTGTTCTTGGGTGAGGTTATCGGCTTCCATTGTCGAGTAAAGTACTTCAGCCGCATTTTCATCGGTGGTAGTGAAATAACTCAACGGCGCTTCTTTTGTCTTGTCACTTCTGCCGTGATCACTTTATGGGTTAGTTATTATTTCGACATTCAAGACCCTTGCTACTTTAACGGCCACAGCAGTAATTATCGAATTCTAGATGTTCTTTTTGTTTTCTTCTATCACTCGAACAGATTGCACATCTAATAAAATTCCTTACTCTTCATTTTTAGAAGATTTTGGTGTGTGTATAATTTTTTTGCTGTGCCTGAATGTCATGGAGATTTTCGTTTGGACAAGGCTGTTCGTTGCCCTCCGTTTTGCCTGTCTTTGCTGCCATTGTATTCATCGTTGTTTTTGTCGCCATTGGTACCGTTTTCAATGTTGGCTGTAACTGTTTGTTTCACCATCTTTGGTTATATTTTTACTTATTTGTTTGTTGGACCTGTTTTTTAAGTTTCAAGGTAAAGTTGCGCTTCAGTACGATTGGCTCTTCTTCGGGGCCGCTACCTGCGGTTGTGTGTAGTCACCTACTTGGCCCCGTATTTATCAGTGCAGAGCTGAGAGAACATGTGCGGGTTGGCACAAGTCCTCATTGGGACAAGTGCTCAGCGCCCGATCGGTGCTAATCGGGGGTCCGTCTCAACCGAATTTTCACCGTCAGTAAAATGGTACAAACTTGAATGCACTTCGAGACTTACCAAGGTTTTAATGGTACAGAGACTAAATGCTAGTTGAATTGTAGCTGTTCACGCACGGATGTGACCTCGACACTACCGAGCCAACTAACTAGGTTCAAACCATCATGTCCACTAGCCCAAAGTATCAATTCCAATTCATTGTTCAAACCGCAGTCAAAAGAATGCTAGCTTCCAAGGGTATTCCTGTTGGCGAAAATGCCCCCTGCAGGATTCGTCTCTCCCGTGAAAATGACCTCAATGGTTGCTGGACATGTTATTTTTCACCTAGAAGTACAATTTCCAAGTGTCCATCAAATGACTACCTCTGTGTAAATTCAATACAATAAGATCGCAACGAAATCAAAAAATACTTAAATACTGTGTACGGTGACTCTGCTCTTGCGATGATGGCCGTAAAAAATTGGTTTATTGAGTTTCAACGTCGTTGCAGGTCAGTTTTTGATGAGCCACGCCCAGATGCCCTGAAAACGACTACCACGAGTAAACTGATATGAAAATCAACGAGCTCGTATTAAAATAGTAGGCATTTCAATAGACTTCGTGGGTCATATGCTGCATGGAATTTTGGGCATGAGAAAGCTTTCGCTGCGATGTGTGCCTTGCTTGCTTCGAACAACAAACGAAACCGTGAGACCGCTCCAGAGCACTGTTTGACGCTGTTTAAGGGCAAGCCGAAGGTCTTTCTGCGTCATTTTGCGACCGTCAACGAGACATGTCTGCACCAAAGATATATGAACAAATGGACGATCAACGAGAATCTGCGTACTCGTCCATGTGAGAAGCAAATTTGCCACATAAATAAGTTATAAATAACTTACGCTCTCGAAACTATATGATTCCCTCTGCTTCTCCTTCCCCTTTTTTTCCAGACAGGTTTTTCTTTTCTCTCTTCAGAAGAATCGCTACCCCCACTGACACCCGCGCACACCAACGAAATTTCATTTCAGCTTGAGTATAAACCACAAACAACTCTCACGGAAAACTCGAACGTCAAAGCAAAAGAAAATCGAAAAGAGCGCGAACCACGCGGGAAAACTCATGTGTCAAAGCGGATGGAAATTACGTAAATTTTTAATTAAAACAGTGAATTAAAGTTCCGATTACGTACGCGCGATCTTTAAAATTAAAAACTTTTTAAATGTAAACGTGTTTCGCCGTGAATAGAGTGCTAAATTAAAAGCATATCGCCTCAAACCTCAACTTCACACAACTTTAGCGCAGGTTGTCAATTGCTTCGGCTCTCACGACCGGTTCCGGATCTAGTATTCTCTATATCTATGGTCTGCACTGGTACATATCAGCGACCAACAAGCAGTCGAAACAGTGGACTACCCCGGCAAACATGCTCCGAAGAAGAAAAGGTGATGGCTACCGTTTTCTGGGATTCACAAGGTGTGACCTGTATCGACTACCTGGAGAACGCATAAACTATCACAAGGCTCTACTATACCGAATGATTGCTCCAATTTGACACCGGATTGCAGAAAAGAGGCCCCGTTCGGCAAAGAAAAAGTCCTCTCCCACAATGACAACGTACGAGCACACACCTCCGCTGTCGCTCTGGCCAAATTGATCGAATTGGGCTTCGCACTGCTACCACATTCACCATATTCTCCAGATTTGGCCCCGTGTGACTTCTTTTTGGTTCCAAATTTGAAAAAGTCACTCGTCGGGCAGAAATTTGAGTCAAATGAAGAAGTTATCACCGCCACGGAAGTCTACTTTGCAGATCTCGAGAAAACGGTTTTTTCAGACGGATTAAAGAAATTGGAGCATCGCTGGGTAAAGTGTATCGCGCTAAGAAGAGATTATATTGGGAAATAATTTGCCGCTTTTCCAAAATTTTCGTTTTTCTTTTGTACGCTAGGTGGGCCACTCTCGTTTATAGGCGGGCCATCAGTAAGAATTTGAGTTGATTCAATGAAGATTATCATTTACGAGATATGTTGAGGCTAATCCAACTGAGACGGAGTGGTCTAAGTGTTGGTGGCTAAATGGCAATTAATTAATTTTTTTTTGATAGTTTGTGGTTCTTGTTATTGTTATGTAAATTTTTAAAGTAATTTTATTAGTTTAACATCTAGGTTAAGAGTAATTTAAAAATGTTCTTTCATTTAGTTAAAGTTTTTTTAAGGTTTTATAGAAAAAAATCTTAAGCACTATAATAAAATCAGTGCCTCTTCGTTTGTGCGTCAATGCAAGTTTTCTCAGGAACTACAGGAGCTACAGTGATCAAACTTTGTAACCACTTAAAAAGTTTCTGGTTAATTCAAGTTTGTACTGAAATAAAAGACTCTCACAGTCTTATAAATTTTCTAAAAATTTAAAATAGATTCCTGTGGAAGCACAGAGGCCTTTTTCTGTAGAAATATTAAGTTTTCTTTTTGTTTTTATTGAAATAGAACTTAATTGTAAACTTATCTATGCTAAAATTAATTGAAATAGAAGTATGGATTAATAATAATAGATGTGGATCATGATAGATCATATGATCAAAATGACACTGAAGGTTTATTTATGTAGAAATCCATCCCAAGTTCCTCGGCAAAAAAAAAATCTCAAATGTTTTTAATATAAAGATGTGAACTCTTTAAAAAAAAGTTTTACCAAAGATAGTCGAGTAGGGTATCAAATATCTTGTCCACCCTCATAGTTGGGCACCTGTGGAGTAAAAAGTCTGAAAAAATCATGCAAGTAGTTCTCTATCAGTACAACAACGACAAATACCTTAGAAATTGAAATTCGCTAAACTTTGTTAGTAATGGTATGGTTTATCAACTTTACATTTTCTAGAATGAAATCGTGAAGATACTCTTAAATTCTATGAAATTTTATACCTCAATGGTTACTTGTAAAATTACTCAGCCATGAAAATTTCAATAGGATCGGATAGTTTTCAGGGAGGCTATAATGTTTGGAACTTTTGGTGTTACAGCAATTACAATCAGGCTTGTTAGAATTTGCATGAAAAATTCAGAAAGGATATATATCATAAAGAACTTTGAGAACCGCTCCAGTGTGAGAGTGATATCAGTAATTACAGAACAAAATGGTGGCCATTTTACATGAGAATATTGAGTAAACTAGTGTTATTTTTTCCCATATTCAGCATTTGAAGTACAAGCTATTAACTCTTTATGAAAAAATTCCTTTTAAAGGTGATGTAATCGTGGTGATATGTTCTAATGAGCACATGGTTATCAAATACTTTAGAAGCTGAAATCCACTCAACTTTGTTAATAATAGTGGAATTTGTAAGTATTAGCATCTCGAAATTTAAATTTAAGTAGTCCAAAGAAAGATTCTTATGCTTTGGAAGTTTCAATAAAATAAATCTGTATGTGTTTGCGGAAGTAATACCCATTTAAAAATCTTTCGATTAGAACAAAAACAATGTTCGGTGTTTCTACCATTCAGGCCTTCCGTTGAATCGACAACTCTACTTTTAGATAGATCTTCATCCAATTTTGACACACAATGCATGTACGAGGTCTGTTCAAAAAGTACTCGGAATTTTTAAATTTCGCGGGTCTGGAGAGTCCGATTGTCAAAATTTGTTTTTATTGTGTTGGTATACATGCCTCTAAAGTATGATAAAATTTACAGCCATATTCACTGTTTACTTTGTCTGTGGTAGTCGCTAAGGTTCGACGTGTTTTTATGAGCTCGGCGATTTTTGCTGAAACTGCTGAATTTTGACCACAAAAAAATCGCATGAACATCGCTCCGGAGCTGTTAAATGACGTCAACGACGATCCAAGTTTGCTTGAAAGGGTCATAACTGGTGACGAAACATGGGTGTACGGTTATGATGTCGAAACCAAAGCACAATCGTCCACCTGGAAGCATTCAACGTCACCAAGAGCGAAAAAAGCACGTCAAGTTCGATCAAATGTCAGGGTTTTGCTTACTGTTTTCTTCGATTATAATGGCAAAGTGCATCAAGAGTTCTTACCATAAGTTCGTACGGTTAATAAGAAGTATTATCTTGAAGCTATGCGACGTTTACGTGAAGCAATCCGAAAAAAACGCCCCGATTTATGGAAAAATAATTCATGGCTTTTGCACCACGATAACGCACCTGCTCACTCGTCGTTACTTGTTCGTAATTTTTTGGCCAAAAACAATTTTGTAGTCATGCCCCAACCTCCATATTCACCAGATATGGCTCCGTGTGACTTTTTCCTGTTCCCAAAGTTGAAGAGACCCATGAAAGGTTTGCGTTTTTCCTCTATTGAAGAAATAAAGGCCGAATAGTTGAGAATGCTCAAGGACATACCAAAAAGTGAATATCAAAAGTGCTTCGAAGATTAGAAAAAACGCTGGCATAAGTGTATTATATCTGGGGGGGACTATTTTGTAGGGGACCACATTGATGTGGACGATTAAATAAATAGTTTTTTGAAAAAACGAAAATTCCGGGTACTTTTTGAACAGACCTCGTATATCCTTAAGATTTCAATCAGTCAATGGTTGCTAGTAATATTGCAGCAAAACGGCAGAAGGTTAAAATGGAGTATTGTATTTCTAGTATCTCTTGTAGATGTCATTTAAACTCTTCCTTAGTTTATTCATTATTTGTGTCTGTGTTACAAAACTCTCATATCCTATGCATACTGACAAGAACTGGGAGCCTGATATATTTTTTATACATTATGACAATGAAGTACCCGGAAATTATAATTTAAATTCCCTGGGCGATTGATATTTAAAAAAAAAATTATTTTATTAAGTTGGTTGGAATGTTCTTGATTACTATGCCAAATATGAGCGTGATATGGTAACCAGTTTTTTTTTTACAGCAGCTGCTTAAGTCGGTACACTTCAGTAAGTCGTTGAGATTTTTGTAATATTGTGATTTTTTTTTAAATTACTTATGGAATTGCTTGCAGCTACATAAATGAGTTGCATATTTTTTAATAATAATTTTTCTGAAAAATTATTAGAAAAGAAAAATGTTAGAGGAAGATGGTTTCGACGTGTGCACTATTGTGACTGAATTTAAAGCCAAAAACGCAATAAATACCATCGATCAACCACCGTATTCACCAGAGTTGGCTCCGTGGGATTTTGATGAATAATTAAATATTTTGCGTGTTGTTTGTAAGTTCTGGGTACTTTTTTGTCGCAATATAAAACAAAACTCGCTGAAGGCAATCCCAAAAAGTGCTTATGAAAAGTGTTTCGAGAACTAGAAAAATCGTTGGCGTAAGTGTAGTGCATCTGATGGGGATTACTTTGAAGGCAACAAAACAAATATTGATGATTAATTAAATATTTTGCGCGTTATTTGCAATTTCCGGGTACTTTTTTGTCACAATGTATACACATCAATGATTCCGGAGAGATTTTCTTGCATGACACTTACATGCTACTACATACATGTCGACCAGATCAGCAAAGACAAGTGTTTATTTAATGGAGTAATTATTTTAAAAATTATTTCTTTGTTTCATTGCTTTATGTTTACAAATTAAGATAAATACACTTTTACTTTGAAGCTAATTGTACGTTAACTCATGTGGAATCGTTCGTGAAGAACGTGTCTCGCGTCTGGATTGTATACTGGCCTACAAAAGGGGAGACGTGTGATTAATTGCTGGTGACTATGTGGCTTCGTAAGCCATATAGCTGAAAGATGCTCACGGCTTTAGCCTATACCTGACCATTTTGGATTTTTAACTAGTCTGCCCCATTTGCGCACTGCTGGAACACTACTATGCACTTCGACAACCTGGCGCACTTCTACACGTCTGGAACACTACTGATTGAGCTATTGGATCGGGTTGGCTATACAGCCTGAAACGCCAAAAGGTCAAAAGAGGTCCCGACTCAAGCCAACACTTTACCTTTCAACATTTATTCACGTGCTCTGCTTGGTCTTGATCTCAAAGGCAAACTTTAATTAGGTCGGGCTTAAAAAATGCACCAATGGCAATTCACTTACATACAGAGTTTAATTCCAATTGAACTGCAAGTACTCAATCGAGTGCTTACTTCTGGTTGGGCAGAGAGCTTTAACTTTTTTCGGAAAAGTGCTAAATACGCGAGCATGTGGGCTCCCATTGCACAGAAATACTTTCTCCCTTTTTTGTCTCGCTTGCACGTAAACGGGAAGAGCCAAAATGCAATATTTTCTTAGTACAATCAAGGGAAATCAACTTTGCAGAAGAGTAAGGAGATCTAGTTTTAGAGTCGTTTATGGCTTAGAATAAAAAAAAGAATATTTTCACCAATAGAAATAACAACACACACTTTTTACACTTTTAACAAACTTTATTTTAGCGATTCGCACGCTTAGAGTGCCGGTTACAGACTGGGGGCGACGCCGTGGATACGGTTTCCCTAAATACTCTAATTTTGCTGACACTATGTCTGAATTAGACATGTGCCGTTTTAGAAATGATCTTGTTGCATTTTCCGTAATTAGGTAAATGTAACGTCTGCAAAAGTTCTTCAATATTTTTATGAGAATTGTTTGTTACCGTATACATGACTTCTCCCCCCTTTGCATTAAAATTCTCCTGAATTTTATAAATATTTTCGTTTACATGATTGGAGATTTTACCAAGTTTTTATTTTTATTAAAAATAGTAAGTATCCAAATTGTTAAATTCAAAATGATAATCGAGATAATGCCTATGGTAATGTAATTTATATTAGTGTAATTTCAAGTGATTTATGCGTTTCAGGTTTTCAACATTTTTCAAAATAATATCATCGAAGCTTAATTTTTGGGTTAAATTATAAGATTCATTGTCGATGTCAAAGTATCTATCTACAAATTCTTGATTATTATTACTAAATGTATAATTTGAAATTTTTATTGTACAATTATTTATATTTATAAGATAATTTCCATTAAGCTTGACTTCTCTATCATCGCAAAGGTTTACAACATCTTGGTTTATCATGTTTTTACATATAATTGTAGCATTATCTATTTTTAGGGTTTTGTACTAAAACACGAAACCCTATTGCAATCACGACCTGTGTCCGTCTGTCCGTCCGTCCGTCCGTCCGTCTGTATGTCACAGCACTTTTTCTCCGAAACCATAGAAGCTACAGCAATGAAACTTTGTGGAAAGGTCAGAAGTGGTGACATTGGTAGTCGAGTAGGGTGTCATTGGAAAGGTCTCAATGAGATTTTTTCAAAACAAGTCTTAGAATTGCCTTATAAGTACCAAGGGGGGCAGGGGAAGGGGAAATGTACGAACTTTCCGCGTAAGCCCCCCCTGCGATTGGACACCTTCCATCCGAAAAATCTGTAAAAAATCATGAGTGTAGGCCTTAATGAGTACAACAACAACAAATACATGAGAAGTCGAAATTCACTCAACTTTGTTAGTAATAGTATGATTTATCGATTTTATGTTTTCTTGTATAAAATCTAAACGGTACCCTTAAATTCAATAAAATTTAGCAAACAGATGACTATTTATAAGATTGATCGAATAGTATTAAACGAAGTTATAGCGATTTGAATTTTCCTATATTACTATGGAACAATGTGCCCTGTATTACTATGGAAACATATGGCTATGGAGCCATATGCGCTTTTTGCCGACTCAGACGCTACAGCTTTGCTAGGATTTGCATCAAAATTTCAGAAATGATAGGTATCATGAGATGAGTACATACAATTACAAGTCGAAGAGGCAGGAGAGAGCTCCTAGCAAAAGGGCTTTGTAACCATTCTAGGATTCGAAAAAATAGGCCATGAATCGATGATTACAGTACAGAGGAGTGGCCCCTGAAAAAAATTGCATGAAAGGTAGCCGATATGAGTATCAAATGAAAATTGTCTATGAGAGCTTTTCAAAACAGTTCTTAAACTGACAGTTTTTGCTTCAGTGGGGGCACAGGGGGGGGGGAAATACATGAAAAATGTGTTTCTTCTCTCGCGAATGGACACCTGTCATCTAAAAAACCTGAAAAAATTATCAAGCGAGATATTTATGGGCATAACTTCAACAAATACCGAAGAAGTCAAAATTCTTTCAACTTTTTTAATAATAGTATGATCCTCGAACATGACGTGTTTCTTGATTTTACAGGTATTCGTTGCTGGTTACTGCATTTTGTAAGTTGAGTACAAAACCCTTCTGACATGAGCATAGGTCTGTCTACCCAACTTGTTCTAATTTCATTTGACCAGTTTACAATTATTTTGGGAAATACAGTTGTTTAGTGGTTTCAGTTCATTTTCAAATAACATTTCTTCGTGTGGAGTTTGATTCAACAATGTACTGGTCTTTGAGGTAGATCTCAAGATTATTTTCATTAGGCATTGCCACTATAACTTTAAAATCGATTAATTTATATGTGTCGGGAATTTTGATAGCAAGAATAATTGTGTCATTGCTATGTTTCAGTAGTCCAGTTCGTACATTCTTTAGTTTGTAAAAGTCAAGGTTCATCTGCCTGATTTCTGTTGCTGTCAGTAAGCTAGGATGTACGATTCCGTGTCTGATTAGTCCTATGTTGTTGATAAGTTGGTCCAATTTTTCCTTCAACAACTAAATTTTGAGAATCCGATCGAGTTTTAATTGATGTTTAATAATTTTCTTTTCATTTCCAGTAGTTTCTTGATATGTTTTAATTATTCTATTCCTATCTGATTCAATGATTTGCTTAAAATTCGTAATAGAGTCGTTCAAAAAGGAATTTATTTCAATTCGTTTGTTTATGTTATGTAATTCTTCGTCTTGTTTCTTTTCAATCGTGTTCAAAGTATTTAAAATTGTTTGTCGATCATCATCGCTCATTGTACCAAAAAGGAATTTTTCTACGATCTCAACGAGATTGATAAGTCCTCTTCTTTGCCTAACTCTGGGATCAATAGCTGATAACTTTGCGTGAATGTTCTCTAATTCATTTTGGATAAATGGATCGTTTATAATTCCTAATTTGTGAATGTTTTCTTCAATAGCGTGTATCGTACTTTTGATTTCATTGATACTAATTATATGAAGGATGGTTTTAGTAGTTGTTTTGATTTCCGTTTGTCCAAGGTTAATAGTTGTGTATCCATTTTTGGATACTATTGGGTTCAATGTAAGAATCCCTGTTGTTGATTGGATAAGTAAGTTTAAGATGAGAAATATTGGCATGAGGGGTTGAAAAATGTATAGGTTTAAAAGACAATACGTTAGGAAAGCTGGGCTTGAGCTATTTCAATAATCATTGTTTGTCCAAGATAAGGCATATTTGACTGTGTGAAGTCAAGTTTTTGGTTTTTGCTAGTATATCGAGCAAACATACAACCGAATACTCCACAATCAATAAATTGACTTTTCTGGTCCATCTGCGCACTGAGTTATATCTAGCCTCTAATAATCGTGAAAAGAAGAAAGTATTCATAGCATAAACTTTTAACGGGTTTTCGACATCCTGTTGCACACTTTGCTCTGTTATTAAATTTAGATAGAAGTTAATGATATTATCGTTTAACCAATTTAATCCGTTTAATGTCTGAATATCTCTTCTAGTGATATTAATATTATATTTTGAAACTATGATTGCGTCAGGAGGACCCTTTTTAGTTGCATTTTCTAAAATAAGTTTTTGGCCTTCATTGAAAATCTCGCTATTAGTATTATGATTACTTCCTCTGATTTTCATTAGTTTACAACTGAACCCTTCTATATTTTTGCTTTGGTCTGCATATTTTGGTTCTTTCTTAATGTTTGTCGGATGAACATTATCTAGTTTTGATTTCCTATATTTTGGGGGGTTTTTACGTCTAGCAGCCTTATAGTTTTTAATGACACCTGTAGATCTGGTCTCATTGTAATCTTCCCTATTTTGGTTGAGTTCATTCACGTATTTGTTCTTGGTTTCTTCATTATTTGCCTTTATTTTCTCAAAATTTACTTGACCGCTTCGCACTTCTTTTGGGGTACATTTCATTATAGTTTCTGATAGCCTTTTGAATTGTACTTTTTACAGAGAGTTTCGTTTTATCAATTGCTAGAGTTCCGATTTTTTCAAGTATGGTATTATGTAGCCTTTCAACATCAGCTATTCCTGTATGACTATAAGGTTTAGTTAAGTGTGAGGTTATATCTTCAGACTGTAAAAAATCTTTCAATAAAACTCCACTAAACTCATTTCCTGCAATAATTTTCTTTGGCTTACAAATTTTCGCAAAATGATCTTCTAATTGTTCAATAATTGTTACATGGTTTCTGTCGCTTAGATAATAAGCAGCGCCAAATTTAGAAAATTTATCTATTATGGTTAAAAAATTATTTTTCATTATTATAAAAATATCTACATGGACTATTTCGTTGATGTTGGAAGGAGTTTCAGTGTTTTTAAATTTTGGTTTAATGGGTCGCCTGTCAGATTTTACTCTTTAACAAACTTCGCATTGGCTTATTACAATTGTTATAAACTCAAGGAGCTTCAGAAAATAAATTTTATTCTTCAACACTGCGTAAGATTCCTGTATTCCAGAGTGAATACTTTCTCTTCCATGATAAAATGGTTGACGGCTTCGGTTTCGACATCCTTGGCTCTTAGTGAACATCTGAAAAATTTTACTGAACTTTTACTGCTGAACTATATTGTACTTACTATCATCTAATTCAGTGTAGATGCCTATTGTACCTTTGTTTACATAAGTTTTAAGAATATGATTTAAATTTTCAAAATCATGTTCGGATATATATATATATATTTTTCGCTTACTATGGATGATTTCAAACTCCATGGTTTCATTGTTTGTAAGGATAAATTTTGTCTTATATTTGTTGACAATTTCATCTTTTATAGGAATGTGATCTAGTAATTCTTCTTCTGCAGAGTGAATCGTGGCCAGATCTGAACATTCCTCATTTTCCATATTCCAAATATATACATAGATCAGAATACGAATTGGCTTTGCGGCTATCTATTTGGGAATCTTCTTTTTCGGATTGCTGATGTTTGATCCTACTAAGGAAATCGGCTACTTTTTTTTCCTTTCCTTTTAAATACTCAATATCAAATTGATATTCACCAAGTTTTAACAGCCAGCGTTGATGGCATGGTGATAAATCATCCTTGCCTTTATACTTGGCTTGTAAAAATCTAATTGGTTGATGGTCTGTATAGATCACGAACTTATTTCCATATAAGTAGGGCCTGAAATAGTTAACGGACCACATAATTGCAAGGAATTCCTTGTCCGTTGCTGAATAGTTTTGTTCGTGGTTATTCAGTGTTCGTGATGCGAAGCACACAGAATATCCGTTTTGCGACAGTACTGCACCTAAGGCGTAGTTAGACGCATCTGTTGTTAATTGAAATTGTTTATCGAACTCGGGAAAACAAAGAACAGGATGTGTGCTAATAAGTGCTTTCAATTTCTCAAACGCTTCTATGTAATTTGGATCTTTGGTATTGATTTTCGAATCTTTCTTTAGGTATTTTGTTAAGAGTTGTGCGACCCTCGCATAATCCCTAATGAATTCGCGGTAATACTCGGTAGCTCCTTAAAAAGCTTTTAAGTACTTTTTCTGTTTTTGGGAGTTCAAGTTTTTGTATTGATTGAATTTTTCCGGATTTGGTTTAAAGCCGTCTTTAGTGACTACATGACCTAAAAAGGAAGTTTCCTTTTGCATAAATGAACATTTATCAATTTGAATTTTGAACTGATGTTTTTCTAGCACTTTTAAAATTTGTGTTAGTGATTTGATATGCTCGTCAAGTGACGTCCTGAATATTAGCACATCGTCAAGATATACTACACAGCATTTAATGAGAAAATCCCGGAGGATATCATTCATTAAGCGTTGAAAGGTTGCCGGAGCAATGTTCAGCCCAACTGGCATCCTCATAAACTCATATAGACCATGTGGTGTGACGAACGCCGTTTTATGACGATCTTCTTTGCGGACCAATTGTCAATTGTGGAAAAATAATGTGCTCTCCCTAATTTATCCAAAAAAAACTCGATGTTTGGCAAAGGGAATTTATCGTCGACTGTGATTTCATTCAATCTACGATAGTCTATGACGATTTGATATTTTTTTGTACCAGAACTATCAGTTTTCTTCGGAACGACTATCAAAGGAGAGGAATATCTTGAATTACTTCTTTGGATAATGCCTTGACTTTCCATTTCTGCGATTTGTTTGCGAACTTCTTGTTCGTGTTGGGGGATACCTATATAATTTTGCATTTACCTACTGATCTGTTATGGTTTTAATTTCATGTTGGACTATTGGGGTACTTGTTAATTTATCCCCTTCTTTAAAGAATATAGTTTCGAATCGTTTGAGAACTTTTAAAAGTTCTCTGTTTTCTTCAAAATTTAAATGTTCTAACCTAAGTCTGTTTAAGAAGTCAAAACTTGATGCTTCTAAGTGAGCAACTTCCTGAAATGTGTAGGGAGTATTTAAAAACCTAATTGATTGGCCATTTAGAGTGATCGTCCCTTCTTCGAAATCAATAATTGTTCCTAAGTTATTTAGGAGATCTGCTCCAACTATAAAATCGTATTTTCTTATGTTTAAAGTTTTTACTTTCCACCTGATTATAGCTTTATGGGAAGTCTTAAACTCAGCAGGTACTGGAGTGTGGACTTCATATTCAAAAACGTCTTTTCCAATAATCGTGGAAAATGGGACTGGATTGATTTTAGTTTTTCGAAAAATTTTAATGGAGTGATCAATGAGACTAAATGAGGATCCCGTATCGACCAATGCTGCAAATTGATAATTTTTTAAAGTTATTTTAATAAGAGGTAAATTATCCGAGGCTAATTGATAAAAAAAAAATTTCATTATTATCCGCATAATTAATTTCTGGACATTGATTTGAGTCCGCTTCTGAACAGTCTTCTGGCTGAGATATTGCATTGGTTATTCTTTTAAATTTTTGAATATTATCTACTTCCATTGGTTCTGAATAACCTTGAACTTGGCGTGAATTTTGCCCACTACCAGATGAATTATTTTGCCTGTAATTATTGGAATCTGTGTGGGGATTTTTAAATCTTTTCCGCCCAGGACTTTGATTACCATTATTATTAGTGTTGGTAATGTTCGTTCCCCTATTTTGACCGCTTGAATTGCTAAAATTTCTATAATTATTTTTTTACTGGTAGTTTGTTTGAAATTGTCCTTGAGGATTAGTAGAGTTGTAATAATTTTTATAATTTTGTCTGCTTTCGTCGTAATTACTGTTATAAGTACGTTGTCTGTTTTCGTCGTAATTATTGTTATGGATATTTTCCAAATTTGGGTTGTACTCAGTTTGTCTGTTGTCGATTTTTTGGTTTTTACGGTCATAATAGGTTTTGGGAGTGTTTGTATTAAATTTTGAAAACTTTCTTTCATTAGACATTTGTTTTACTTTAAATTCAGGCCTAATGTATGAATCATCAAACCTCCTCTCCTTCATTATTTCTAGCATGCTATTAATATCGTGTAATAAATAAATTCACCTTGGGGCATTTCTTTTGCAGTATTCATTAGTAGAGAATTTACACTAGTTAAATCTACATATGGGAAATTTTTATAAAATATCTTCAACTCATCTGCTTTAATTTTTAATTTTTTGTAATTGTAAAACAAGATCACTTACATTGTTTGCCTTCAGCTGGCTCTGTGTCCGGTCTGTAGAATTGTCTGAGCGCCTTTTTTATTTCTTCCCAATCGTCTGTTCTTTCCGTGTTGATAATTCCTTGTTTCGCTTCTCCTTGAATTTTCTCATAAAAGATCATTCTTTTTGTCGCTTTTCTTGTTTCATCATCGTTGATACTCGCCAGGTAATATTCCGTGCTAGCAATGAAGCTGTTGATTGGTTTATGCTTTGAAACGTCAAGGACGTACATTGTACGAATTTGGTGGTTGAATTCATAATTGCATCCGATCGTTTTACATCATCGATACACCAACGGTCCTTTTCAGGACCACAAAATATCTAAAACAAAGAGTAATTTTTAACTCAGTTACTAACATTTCGTGATTATTGTGAATAGATAATTGCTTAGTAGTAGGCATATTGCTAAGAGTATTCTAGTATAAATTTTCGTCCAGTCAATGGCGAGCCATATTGCTATGCCACCAAACACACATGCATGATTATGCTACTGCTGTTATGAGTGTGGGGTAATGAAGGATTCCTCGCAATCATCGACTATACACAAAACACGCATCCACATACGGGTATTATGGAAATAAGGACTGCGCGCGTTGAATTATGGCAAATTGAAATATGAAATATGACGCCACATGCGATCGCGAGTCGTTTATGCTTTGAAATGCTCTTATGTGTGTGATATATGAACAATACAGATAGGTTTTCCGTTGAGCATAAACATAATCCCAATAAGGATTATTGTGCTGATTAGGTATGCGTGGCATTGCGCTTTCCTTGAGAATGTTTTCCCGTACTCTAGCATCGTTGTTTGCCATAGCTCTAACGTTGTTTTCACGGACGGATCTTAATTGTTGGAGTGGAGTGTCTTGATATTTTCCTTCTTTCATAATGAAGGTCAGATCATTTTTTGCTCATTCACTTCAGTTACTAGATTGTTTATGATTTAATATTTAAGTTCATTCACTCACTAGATTGTTTATGATTTGATATTTCAGTTCATTCACTCACTAGATGTGGTTTAAAGTTTCTTTTTGAACTGTTCTTTTTTTTAACTTTGGGATTGTAAACAGCCTCATTTACAAATTTTAGGATCTTTTAGACTTAATCTGATCCCCCAAATGAGTTTTATAATTGTTTATAAAGTTTAAAATATGGGTTTGGATTAACTGACTCCCAATTTATTCAATTGAGGCCAGAGGCGAATTCTCTTATAATTCTGCCTGGGCTTTGCAATACCCTGTTTATTATTACTTTATTCGAGTCGCGGATCGCGTTTACTACGCAAGTTTTAGAGTCATTTATGGTTTAGAATGAAAAAAGAAAATTTCCACCAATAGAAATAACAACACATACTTTTTACACTTTTAACAAACTTTTATTTAACGATTCGCATGCTTAGAGTACCGGTTACAGACTGGGGGGCGATGCCGTAGATACGGTTTCCCTAAATACTTTAATTTTGCTGACACTATGTCTGGATTAGACATGTGCCGTTTTAGAAATGATCTTGTTGCATTTTCCATAATAAGGTAAATGCAACGTCTGCAAAATTTCTTCAATATTTTTATGAGAATTGTTTGTTACCGTATGCATGACTAGCTTTTGAGCTAATTGCCATGTACAGTACTCTCCTCTCTGCAGCTTTCGCCTGTCTGGCTTACACTTGCTCGCGAGATATGTTTTGCTGTTTCTTGTCCATGTTCCCCGCACACTTGACTTGTGCTTGCTCATGAGATATACTCGTATTCTGTCGCCGTCTCTTCATCTCCACCGCATACTTACTATATGAGGCAACATGGCTTGATTGCAACTTGATAGTACATATCATGCAAATGAACGCAACCCAGAAAGTGGCATGGTTGCATACTCATACCTTTTAGCATTGATGCCATGAGGCGGCACGTGTGTCAATGTATCGAAGCTGTTGAAGGCGTTATTTGAGAGGGAGTGTAGTGCTACAAAAAAGAGGAATGAATTATTTTACGTAGTCAACTCTTAACTATAATTTTTAAAGCTTAAAAGAATTTTTACAGATTGTAAAAAACAGATCTAAATTGTGTGAACTATTTTATCCATAAATGGATTTCAAAGACCAGAAACAATGCCTTCGTCAAATCAAGCACACAAAGTGCATCAATACTACGTTTCTAACTGAAAGCATGTAGAAAACTATATTTGAGATACTCTCTCAAACTTCAAGAGTTACACAAAGTTCATGAATACAGCTTAGTTAAACAAACCACTTTTGCTCTTATGACTTGCACCTTAATCTTACAAAATCATTACAAACTTAAATCTTGAACTATTCTACTAGCCAGTGAATGTATGTGAAACCGTACATTTGTATGCATAAGAAAGTTATCTTCTTTTTTTTTTTGTTCCTAAGTCCACTTAAATCCTCCTCTTCAATTTTTGCCTGCCCATCTTAAAAGTACAAGTAAACCTCCATTCCTTACTATACTTACTAATAAAAAGGAAATTCTTGCCTTGAATATCTATTTGCAATGCTCTCAAGACCTTTTTATCGTTCCTTGTAGTCTTAGTCCTTCATGAGAAGAAGATACTTTATAGGAAAAATCCTAAGTAAATGCGAGACATTGTTAAGATGGTTTTTGACTTTAAACTCCTTCTATCTTTGTGTTCAGATGTCTTTTTGGGTATCGGATCGAAAGGATTTTAGTCTCCTCTTTCGATAATTTTCTTTTATTTTCTCAGGAGTTGAGAAAGGAACTTTTTTTGCCTTTTGCTATCTTTGCAGAAATCGGAACAAAAAATCTTCTTTAGTTGCAAATACTGAAGGCGGAACTTTTTTTCAAAAGGATTCCTTTTCTTATGCAAATGATGACGAGAAATTAAATCGTGGAAGAGTTATAATCAGTTTTTTGATGAGAAATGAATATTTGAGTCTATTTTTCCTGCAAAATCAAAATGAATAATAGTCTGCTGAATAAATTATGACTTAAGGGAATTCATAAGTTTGTAGGCGCTGAGTTTATAAGGGAAACGAAAGTTTCGTTTAATGAATGGTATTCAGAGAAAAGAAGAAGATTTAAAATTCTCATTCTACGCGAGTTTTACATCATCCTACACGAAGTACCTGATCATTAGTATTAAAGTTCAGTCCACTGAATACGACGAAAAATTGCAACATATTAATTTTGAAAAATATTCAATTTACTGTCTGGGTTGAATCTATCTCCATTGTTATTTTTTCAATCTAGCAAAATCATATCCACAGAAGAAAAATATGCTCTGTTCCAGCAGAACGAAACTCACAAAAAAACTTCAGCTTCTAAAGTTTCCACCAGCAAATACGAAAATAAATGGAGCTCGAATTCTATTACTTGTTATCGTATACAAGCACATATTTCGGAGCACTAGGGGAATAAAACCCTCCTCATGATTTTTTTGAGTAGGTAGACCAACTTTTTTGCTTCGTTCGCGAAACTTTAGTAGAGAAAAAGTTGCGATAAATCAAACATAGTCATATATTGTGCGAGTGCATAAGAGTTTTTACAGTGTAAGGTTCCATGTCCTTCAGCGGCGAGACTGTTGTGGCTTGGGGTTAGAATTTGATATTGTTTGTCTGTTCGACAAATATGCATCACAAATACAATGGTATATTTTTAAAGGTTTCACAATGAAAAGTTAATAAGAATCGTAAAATTTAAAGATATTTCTCGTTGAGCTTTTTGTACTGAAAAGTGCAGCAGAAATATCGTAAAATTTTCTTGCTTAATTTAAATAATTTTTTTGTGAAGAGATCAGCTTATAATAGAGGGATTGCTTAGCATCTTATAATAACGTAAATCATTGGCATACAACAAACTAAATATTCCAAATCAGAAGTTTCCATTCCATTTAATAACTACAGCTTGCCTCCAATACGTCTGATTACTACGAATTATTGGCATAAATAGAGGTTTATTAATGCGTGCAGTGAGTTTTATAATGGTACATAAGTATTCAGAGAACATCACTTTTTGACGCTATTGTACTAAAATGCTATTCACTATTGAAATCTCGACCTGAGCCCGGGTTGTCTATCTGTATCACATCAGTTTTTCTACGAAAGCATAGAAGCTGAATCCTTCAAACTTTGTGAAAACCTCAGAATCATAGTATACTTAGAATAATGACCTCTTGAATGTTTTTTTTTACTTTTTTTTAGACAGTGGAATCAGATTAGATACTGAGCTTCTTCAGAAAAAACCAGTGATACACTTATTCATTTCATCTTTTTCATATCCTCTTTCATCATGTTCCGAAAGGAGAAAGGATATGGATTGGTACCATAACCACACTCAGAACACAAATATTCAAATGAATTATTAATTTTTTTTTTTCATTGTTATATATTTTTTAATTTTGTTAGTAATATTATTATTAACAATGATCAAGACAGATAATCTAACTATTGGATTGTAGGATAGAACACACATATAACCAATTAGAGGATATCTGACGTTAGTAACCAAAAACAAGAACAAAAAAGAAGACGAAGAAGCTCTTTTCGTATTAATTTAAAAATTTTCCAACATTTTTACTCTTCTATCAAATTTTGCAACTTCCCAGTCAGCAACTAAAGGCTGCTGGTGTGAAGGAAGTTATTTAATGTTCAAAATCTTAAAACTTTTTAAATAAAAATAAAA
This sequence comes from Odontomyia ornata, assembly GCA_963969285.1. NCBI lineage: Eukaryota > Metazoa > Arthropoda > Insecta > Diptera > Stratiomyidae > Odontomyia > Odontomyia ornata. Next base: position 201,056,527 of record OZ017741.1, read on the forward strand.
ACAAAGAAAAAAAAACAACATAAATTAAATTTAATCAGGATCGTAAAACATGACTTCTCAGATTCTCCAAACCTCAACAGTATGTTCCCTAAGTAGCTTCTTAAATATTGGAAAGACTTTAACCTTTTTTAACTCAGTTGGTAATGAGTTATATACTTCCATAGCTAATCTAACAGGGTCGCTATGTTTTCTTTTAGTTCGAGCAAACGACAACTTAAGGTAATCATTATATCTGGTATTATAAGAATGAGTGTCACAGCGTTTGAATAGCTGGACACCCGATTTCATTTCAAAATTAAGTATTCTGAAAATAAATTTAGCTTTTTCCATATATATCATCTGCCTGATACTAAATGTCATCGCTAGTGGATAGAGGGTAATACTAGGGGTCAGTCTATCCAAGCCATGCATAGCCTTGACAAGCTTATTCAGCCTTCTATGAATTGAATCAATGTTCGATTCCGAAGTATGACACCAATTCATAATGCCATAAGTAATCAAAGGCAAAACATGAGCATTATAAATTAAGTTTTTGAGACCAGTTTCTAAGTAATTTTTACACCTAAACACCCTAATCCAAACAACCAATTTCGATTTCAGACTACAAATCTGTTGAGCCCATCACAATCTATCATCTATGATAAGACCTAGGTATTTCCACGATGCTACACGCTCAATACTTTCATTGAACATTTTAATGTCCAACACAATATCTGCTTTGTTTAGTTGTTTAAATAGCATAAACTTGGACTTTTTAATGTTTATAGTTAACTTATTCCCTAACAACCATGACGCGTACTCCTTTAAATCGTCATTTACTTTTCGTTCTAATGCACTAGGAGAGAAATCCGAATATAATAGCAATGTATTAGAAAAATAAATATTATAAATGTATAAAATAAATAAAGTTGGACCCAATATGGAACCCTGCGGAACGCCTATGTTGATTTTATATTGATCACTCATTTTCTGATTCAAGCAAACAGCAATTGTTCTGTCCTTCAGGAAGCTTTCAAACTATTTCAAAGGAGTGCCTCTTATTCCTAGTTCACTTAAGCATTGAAGCAGAATCGAGTGATCAACAGTGTCGAAGGCCTTCGCTAGGTCAACAAATATTGCCGCAACATATTTACTTACATCTAGTTCGTTGTTGATGAACTGTAAGGCATCAGTAATAGCAGATATTGTGCTACCTTTCTCAATAAAGCCATATTGGTTTACATCAAATCCCAAAGAATCTTCAATAAAGCGAATCAGACGTTTATTAATTATTTTTTCAAATACCTTGCCCAAAGTACTAGTTAGACTAATAGGTCTATAGTTATTAGAGTCATTTACATTGCCTGATTTAAAAACTGGCACAACTATAGCATCCTTAAAGTCTGTAGGAAAGATCCCATTAGATATGAAATTATTAAAGTCGGATACCACATGTGGAGCTTTTATATCACTGACGAGTTTTAGATGTTTTGCCGAAATACCATCACTACCAGCCGAAGAGTTCTTTAAAGAGTTAATGCATAACACTACTTCTTTAGTATTGGTAGGCTCAAGGAATATAGACTTAGAGTTATAAGGAATTTGCTTTCTATCAAAATTTAAAAGATTGAATCTTTGGTCAAGTTCTTCCGCTAATTTTTTTCCAACAGATCCGAAGTGGGGTCCAAGCGAATCAACAGAAATATCCAAAATTTGATTCTTAGTCCTGTCAGAGGAGAATAATTCTTTATTTAGAATCTGCCATATTTTTCTAGAATTCCCCTCATCAGCATTTATCTGATTGTTTAATACATTTTTTTAGCTGATCTAATCAAAGAGTTAACCCTATTCTTTTGTTCCTTGTATTTCTGGTTCAATATAGGATCATCCTGGCAATTTTTTAGTCGATTAAATAAATCTTTCTTCCTCCTAATTTCCCTAAGAATATCACCAGTTAACCAATTATTACTCCTAGTTCGAATCATTCTGATGGAAATAGCTGCTTCTTTTGCATTTTGCATTATTTTTATTATTTCAGAAATAGATATATAATCATTATAGGCCGTACATTTGCTTCTAACCAATTCAATGAATTTAATTTTATCAAAACTATAAATTTTCTTCGTAACCCTAGGAGATAACAATTTTTTAATTCCTTCCAAAGTAATAAATAAAGTGCTATGGTCAAGTTCCGGCCAATCATTATATTTAACACTAAAAGTTGCTAACTGCCTGCTTAGTGTAGAGACAACATGATCAAGGAGAGAAGCACGATTATCAGTTATTCTAGTTGGATGGTTATTCATTACTGTTGCTCCATTCATAAGTTGCATATCTAAATAGTTTATGCTGCAATTACTATTTTTATCCAAAATATCTATATTAGAGTCAGCTACAACCACCAGGTTTCCATAATTCTGTAATATACTGTCCAAATATTCAATTAGCTCATAACTTTTTTCATTGGGGGCCTTAAAGAAAGTACAAATATTGATAACACCTCTATCGCTTTCAAGAGAAATAACTAAAGTGTTACAATAACTATCAACCAGTAGGACTTTATGCCTTATTCTTTCCTTGATGTAAATTGCAGTCCCACCTCCTTGAGAGTGATCTCTGCAATTATATACGGCATTAGAACCATCAAGATTATACAGATTGACTCCGTTACTACAAATCCATGTTTCGTTTAAAATTATAACATCCAGATTCTCATGCGAACTACAAAACACCTCAAGATCTATAAACTTATTCCTTAAACTTCAAATATTAGCATAAAATATACTTAAATTGGTGGCAATTCTCATATTTCAGATAAGTAGTTAATCTTCCTCTGGAAACAGCCTTGAGGTGCTTAGGACAATCTTTATGAGAAGCTGGATGCGAAATATTCTTATTATTCACCAGCAGACAATTTGAGCATTTCGAAACCTGAGATTTACAATCTTTTGTGCTATGATGTTCCGCACAATGGGCACAAACCTCTATTTGACTTCTACATCTCAGAGCAGCATGACCGAACTTCTGACACTTATAGCATCTTCTGACCGTCAGCTCTTCTCTGCAGTAGTGAGAGTTGAAGTCAATATTTATGTATGTGTCTACCAGTCTCCTAAATAATCCTCCCGGAACTTCAAATATCATCGAATATTTCTCATTTTTTCTACTTTTCCAGCATTTAACAACTTTCAAAATACCATCAGGTATATTCGGATTAAGGGCCTTAATCTCAGCCAGGAGCTCATCACTGTCAAAAGACCTTTGCAGCCCATGCACTATAAGCCTAGGGTTCAACTCCTTAGTACGCTCCACATAGTACGACTGACCTAGACATTCCTGCAAAGAACCCACAAGATCCTCTGAATTGATTGAGCTCTCAGTCTTGAGAATAATTCCCCCTACTGACAATTCCTTCTTATATGTGATAGGAATTTTAGCAGCTGCAAGTTTAAAAGACTTCTTAATTTGCTGCATTGTATGATCAGCAGATTGTTTAGATTTTGGACGGACTATTACTCCTCCGTTGAATTTGGGCGATCTTTTTGCCGGAGGGTTAGTCAAAGCAGCTGAATACGACACTGGCAGATACGGGCTCTTTTTTGAAACTCGCTTTTGCAAATTAATAATTCTGTGGTTTAGTGAGGAATTGGAATCGACTAATTCGGCAATTTTTTTCAATAATATCACTATTGCCTTCTTTCGCAAGTGGAACTTTGCATTTTATTGCCTTTGCCGCAAAGTCCTTATCACTGGGACAGACCCAGAACACCCACTTGGTAACATTTTTCACGGCATTATAGATTTCATCAGGCATCTGAATGCAGCTAGTATGAAACCACTTGCCACACACTCCATCACATTTCATAGCAGGATCGTTGTTCCGAACCGCTTTACCACATGAGCCACACTTGCTGGACATTTCAAGTGTAAATAAATTTCAAGTGAAAATAAATATTATAAGGGAACGAAATCAATTATTTTTCACACACCTGTTGAGGTTATGAAATACAAAATTCAATAAAATCTAAAATAGTATACTCAGTTTTCAATTCCTTCTATAGGATACTAATCCACTTTCACAGAAAATCCACTTTTCACAAGAATAATTATTATTATATTATTCAAAAATGCTTAAAAATATGATTTTACTTTGGATGTAAACAGAGTAGCACTTTGACACTTGACTTCTTCTTCTTCTTGATGTGAAATACTGTTTCAACCAAATTCATAGGGAGTCTAATAAAGGATTGACCCTTCAATAATTTTTCTTTCAATAAGGATGGTCGAGTGAATTGTCATATGAAAAGTCTGAATGGAATCCTTCCAAAATGGGACTGAAATCATCTTAAATTGTTTCTCCTGTATACGAGTACATCTCTGACCTTAATATGGGAATTATGGAGAGGTAAGCTTCATTTGCAGTGTTTATTCATTGCCAAATACTGTCCTTTTCACTGTAGTACCTCAAGTTATTTACATTTTGAAGTACATATTTATTTCGCTATTTATTCAGCCAATATAACAGGCAATAAGCCCAATTATAAAAACTGATAAATTCAAAGCAATTAAAAATAAAAACACAAGTACATTAAAATATTACAACTTAACTTAGAAGTTTAATGCAAATCATGGACTTTAACGTTAAAAATGACGAGGGAAGTAGACCAATCTGTAGATTATTGCGTAATCAAACCATGGTTAAATGGTAATGAACTTCCGTTCTTGAAAATGGTATGATTAATTCTTGAGAGGCCCGTAAAGCTCTAACAGGACACCGCTATTTTATTTTATCAACCAAATGCGTATCAATTTGATGATAAAAGAGTTTGAAAATAAAACATTCATCTAGAAACACACTACGCGAACACAACGAAGGCATGTGCAAGAAGGAAGGACATTCATATTTTAAACTTGAAGAATAAATACTTTGTAAATTTTCTCTGTCTAGATGTCTACCTCGAACTGTGATATTTTTGGTGTGGTGACCAGATTTGTGATTCATGTTCAAGAATACTACGGACTAAGGACATGTAAAGATAACCAACGGAGTGAATACTGTTGAAAACATAAATATGACGCGGAATAAACACAGACTTTTACTTGGCCTTATCTACGATCTGTGAAACGTGAGTGTCTAATTTAGGCTTGGAGTCAAAAAATTCTCTAAGGTATTTTGCAATAACAACACAAGTTAAGGACATATGATTCAGTTGATAGTCATATGAGATATGGCAACACTTCAATATAAACGAAACAATTTGACATTTGGGGATATTCCTTCTTCTTCTTCTTCTTCCTAGCACCACAGCTCTTCTCAGGCCTTCGCTTCCTACAACAAGCACCCTTAACTGTCTTGGTCCATTAACCACGTCCTACAATTTCGAAATCCAAGCAGCGATGATCTGTGTTCATCAACGAAGTCAATTCAGTGTTTTCTGGGTTTCCCTTCTGGTCTCCGGCCTTCAGTTCTCCCAACGAATACCTTCTTAGGTATCCGATGTTCACCCATATGATTCACGTGGCCAGGCTTTTGCAGCTTCCGCCATCTTACAATTGATGAGACTTCCGGCTCGTCAAAAATCTCATCCAGTTCATGATTGTATCGAATCGGTCGCGTCTAGTTTTGCTCCGATTATTTGGCCCAAGACCTGCCGCTCAAAGGCGTTTAATATATTTGCGTTCATTACCGGTTCACGTTATTTTGGTGCTTAAATACACAAATTCGCTCACATTTTGAATAGTGTATTCGTCTCGTATAGTATTTTGTGTATTTAAGGTATTTTTTCTTGACTGCGTCATGAGCTTCATTTTATTCTCATTGATTTGTAGCCACACTAGAGAGGAGTTCTTTGGCAGTTGTTAATGACCGTGACAAAATGTTGGTGTCCATATAGGCTACTTCTTGGTTCAACATGTATAGTAAAGTACCTGCTTATCACGTACTCCAGGACAAAATTAAATAGTAATGGGGCGAGCCCATGTCCATGCTTTAGTCCAATATTTGTATCAAAGGAATCAGTGAGTTGGTTATTGATGCGGACTTGGGAGGTCGTTGATGTTATTGTCATTTTGGTAAAACGGGTTGATTTGGCTGGGATGCCACAGCAAAGCATTATTTTGGACAGTACTTTATGACCAATACTGTCGTATACTTACTAGAAGTTAACGAAAATTTGGTGTACGTCTATGTTGGATTCCCAGCATTTTTCAAGGACCTGGTTGACTGTGACAAGTTGCCTATCATCAATCCACCTGCTCTAAAACCATCTTGATACTCTCCAATAATACTGTTGGCGTATGACCTGATCTTATTTTTAAAGATCTTTGAAATTATTTTGTACGCCGTACAAAGCAGTGATATGACTCTATAATTTTCGCGCTGTAGCTTGTCACCTTGTTTGTAGATAGGAAATATAATTGATTGGCACCACTCTTTTGGTATATGTTCTTGCTGCCAAATGTTCTGGATGACTTTATGAATAGCTTTATGAACACTGCTTTCACCATATTTGATGAGCCCCACTGAAACCTTATCGATGCCCAGCGCTTTATTATTCTTTTGGGCTTCGATGGTAGAGCAAACTTCATTCAGAGTTGGTTGGGACAATGGAAGCTCTCCGAACACATCTAAAGGCTCCAATGTTATGGAGCTGTACGGAGGATTAAGAAGGTTCTTGAAATATGACGCCAATCATTTCTTAACCTTGGTTTCATCAGTGATGATATTGCCGAAGTCATCACTACAGAGCATGATTGTGGGCTAGAATTGCACCTATACTTCTCAATTGGTCGTCATAATATTTTCTTTTCTCAGTTCTAATTTTCTTATTCGCTACTCATTCTTTGTCTTGGTTTTCCTACTTACGTATTCCTCGTATGCTTGCTTTTTTTTGCGTAACGCATTTTGCCACTCATAGTCAAACCAATCATTTCTTTCTCGCCGAGCTTGATGTCCAATCTATCTGTTCTATCGTGGCATTAATAGCCGCGGTCAGTTCCATCCAGAGCTCGTTGCTTGTCTTTAGCGATGCATCTGGTAAGATGGGAGGCAGCTGTTTGTTGCGAATCTCCATGAAATTTTTGGGCACAGATACTATTTGGAGCCTTTTGCTGTTAAATGTTTGTAGCAGGGTGGTCTTCGATAAATGCACCTTTGACATACGAAATTGATAGGTTAATTTGACCAAGTAATGATCTGAGTTATAATTGGCTGCTCGGTAAATGCGGGCTTCGTCTATGCTCAAGGCCCAACGTTGTTCGATCAGAACATGGTCGATCTGGTTTTGTGTGTCGCCATCTGGTGATACCCTAATCCAAGTCAGGATAATTCAGCTCAAGAGTTTATTTTCTCATGCTTCAAGCTCAGTTTTGTTTATTGATGGTGTATGTAGACTGTTGCTTAAACGGTCCACCCATATTCGCTTTTATCATTAGAAAAGGATGAGCACTCCACTTACTACAAATGTTCTTCTTTTTTTCTTTGTTATTTAATATAAAAAGAGTCTCTAAGCCATTTCGCTTGAAGACTATTTTGGCTTTGATTCACATGGCTTAGAGTCTTTGTTATGGTGTCAGTTAGGATTGTTGAATAGCAAGTAGATAATAGGAATTTCAATCGGTGTTCTGAGATTCGAAATGGTTTTGGAGCTGTGGAAGTTGGTGAAAATGCCACTTTTCTATCCTTTTTTCACTTGTTTGTAGTAGGTACTGCATAAATGGCATTACCTCGGACTCTGTGTAAAATATTGTGTTTTCTTGAAAAAATTTTCTTAGGGTGACGTGCCGCTCAAAGAAAAATGCTGAGTGGCTTAAAATTAAGGTTGCTTTCACCAGTGAAAATGACGATAATGTGGGCGAGGCGCGTAACTACCGCGACAACTCCGAAATAAGATCTTCGACAGGAAGCACTGGCCGCCCCTTGTTGAAATCTTCCTTCCAAGAATTGAGTGACCGGACAGCGAAGAAGGACAGAAAATATTCGTCAACAGTTTGGTCCCGAAGATTAAGGCTATGTTACGCAGATGAGCTTCCGAGCCAAAGGAAGAGTAGACGCAACAAATTAGTGAGAGGTTTTATAGTAGGGAGCTCATCTAAAGCATCAAAATACCGAAATATCTTCAAGGAAAACTCAAAGAAACACTCTCTAATGATAAAGCTGTTGCACTCATGATCGACAATAATTTATCTAAAGGCCAATATATTAGTATACGATCTGTAAGTCTTGGAAAGAATTGGTTTTTGTACCCTCCTTGCCATCAAGTTCTAGAAGCTAAAAAAAGTGTTCTTCCTCACCGTCAGAAATTATTGTCACTAAATCAAGCACACAAATTAAATTGCAACCATTGCTAGATTACATAGTTGAACGATTGTTATAAGCACAAATGGAAAAAAAATGTGACTTTTAGTAAATCTGCGAACGGGGGTGTGATGATACATCGGGGCAAAGGACGTCCAAACCAAAGTTTCACGATGATGATGGAACTAAAACTAACGCTAATATTTTCGTTACTTCTTTGGTACCTCTGCAGCTCTTTTCAGGGTTTTGTACTAAAATACAAAACCCTATTGCAATCACGACCTGTGTCCGTCTGTCCGTCTGTCCGTCCGTCCGTCTGTATGTCACAGCACTTTTTCTCCGAAACTATAGAGGCTACAGCCATGAAACTTTGTGGAATGGTCAGAAGTGGTGACCTCTTGAAAGTTCAAGGATGGAAAAAATTTTCAAAGGGGTTTAAGGAGGGTCTCCCCGTATAGGGAGGTGACCCCACAAAAAAAAATTTTCACCATTGGTAGTCGAATAGGGTGTCATTGGAAAGGTCTCAATGAGATCTTTTCAAAACAAGTCTTAAAATTGCCTTGTGAGTACCGAGGGGGGCAGGGGAAGGGCAAATGTACGAACTTTTCGCGTACCCCCCCTCGCGATTGGAAACCTTCCATCCGAAAAATCTGAAAAAAATCATGAGTAGGCCTTAATGAGTACAACAACAACAAATACATGAGATGTCGAAATTCACTCAACTTTGTTAGTAATAGTATGATTTATCGATTTTAAGTTTTCTTGAATAAAATCTAAACGGTACCCTTAAATTCACTAAAATTTAGCAAGCAGATGACTTTCTATAAGATCAATTTTTTCTGAAAGTTTCATAAAGATCGAATAGTATTTAACGAAGCTATAGCGGTTTGAATTTTCCCGTATTACTATGGAACAATATGCCCTGTATTACTATGGAAACATATGGCTATGGAGCCATATGCGCTTTTTATCGATTTAGACACTACAGCTTTGCATGAAAATTTCAGGAATGATAGGTATCATGAAAATGAGTACGTACAATTGAAACAAGTCGAAGAGGCAGGAGAGAGCTCTTAGCAAAAGGGCTTTGTAACCATTCTAGGATTCGAAAAAATAGGCCATGAATCGATGATAACAGTACAGAGGAGTGGGCCCTGAAAAAAATTTCATAAAAGGTAGCCGATATGAATATCAACTGAAAGTTCTCTATGAGAGCTTTTCAAAACAGTTCTTAAACTGACAGTTTTTGCTTGGCACAGGGGGGAATACATGAAAAATGTGTTTCTAAAAAATTTTGAAAAAGTATCAAGGGGATGTCTATGGGTATAACTAAAACAAATACCTCAGAATTCACAATTCTTTCAACTTTGTTAATAATAGTATGATCCTCGAATTTTACGTTTTCTCCAATAAAATCGTCTTTGACATGTTTCTTGATTTCATTCGTTGCTGGTAACTGCATTTTGTAAGTTGAGTACAAAACCCTTCTGACATGAGCATAGGTCTGTCTACCCAACTTGTTTGCAGATAAAATTAGGAATCATGATGCAGTTTTATGGAGAAATCCACGCCCTTTATCTCCACGATTTGGCTTAAAATTACGATAAAATTACAATTTTTAATATACATGAGAGTGCTGAATCAACGAGAGCAGAAGTTGACCATATCAAAGATCAAGAAAAAAATTGAGTACCTTTTCGAACGGTTTTTGATGGTAAACAAATAAACGTTTCGTACTAAATTGTGCTCACAATGATTGACGGAAAAGTTTGTCATTCGTTATCACACACGAATTCCGCTCAACGTTGTTTTCTCAGCAAATATTCTCCGAAACAATTCAACACAATTGATGAAATGTTACAAAAAAAATAGATTACGAACATGTTGAATTTGGGATCCTTACATGCATGTTTTCCTATTGCGTCTTTCGGGCAAATTGGATATTCAAAGTTGGTAGTGTCCCAAAGTTGACAAAGTGAAAGTAAAAGCTCGGAAAAAAACATTTAAATTGCTTTCCGGCAGCAATTAGGATTGTTAGTAGATGTCCTCAAACAGGGATATAGAAGTTGTAATGACGAATATGCAGCCCGCCGTTTCTTTGAAAATTCTCGCGTCTCAGCATCCATTACGGGAATACACCAAAATTTCATTGAGAGATTCCATGTCATACTTCAGGTCATTTTGTGCTGCTTCGAAATAAATGTAAAGAAATTTGAAGAATTTGCTTTGTTAACTGCGTGGATATTTGTTGAACTGTATTCATGGTACTCCATGCCGACTAGTATGCCCATAATTTTGATACATGGGTCACAAATCGTAGAGTCATCGTTGCTGCCTATAGGACAAATGTCTGAAGAGGCTCAGGAGTCATGCAACAAATTTCAGCCGAAAAAGTAGCAGGACTAAAACTATGGAAGACTTTTTTGCAGATTATTAGTTTCATCCGATCCTTTCATTTCGAGCCTGTGAAAGCTGCCCACGTAAAAAATAAAATCATTGTCACCTGAAGGGATAGAGTTGTTCAAATAACCGTCAATTGAACAAGCTGATGTTTCAACTTCAACTACTAATAATCACAGTGACACTGAATATGAGAGTGATTAAATTATATTTTTTGCTTAGAAATTACGAGTGTGTTGAAAACGAGTTCAAGTTTTTTATAAATAAATATCAATGATAATTGACAGCAATTTTTGTGAAGCTAGTATTGTGTTTGTAGTCCACAACCAAACTGCCAAAGAACTCTTCCTGAAACTCGACAGCGAAACAAAACTAGTAGGGCTACAAATCAACGAAAATAAAACAAAGCTCATGATGCAGTCGAGGAAAAATACCCCAATTGCCGAATACAGTATCGAAAATGTTAGCGAATTTGCGTATTTAGGCGCCGAAATAACGAAAACAGGCAATAAAAGAGACGAAATACGCCGAAGAATACAGCTCGCAAATAAAATATTTTATTCAGTATTGCTGATCTTGAAGACCAGCTGCATACACAGAAAAACAAAGCTCCAAGTATACAAATCTGTGATAAGACCTGTGTTATGCTATGAGTGTGAAACATGGACCCTAACCCAAGCATCCGCAAATATATTGAACGTCTATGAGCGACGGGTCCTGAGGCGAATAATCTGAGCGGAGCTAGACGGGGACCAATGGCGAATTCGATACAACCATGAGCTATATGAAATTTTTGACGAACCGGAGGTCTCAAGGATTGTAAAATTGCGGAAGCTGCAATGGGCTGGACACATGAATCATATGGACGAACAAACGAACAACGGCCCGAAAGGGGTTGTAGTGCAAAGAAGAAGTCCACAACCATAAAAAATATTCAGTAATTAATTTTGCTGTGTAGGAACTGAAATCGAAGAAGATTTCTCACCATTATTTATACGCTATTTTCTGACTTCGAAAACCGATATCAGATTTATGATGAGCGACCTCAAGAACACCCAAGTCGTGGTATTTCAGATGAAAAAATACAAACATCCACCATTTTATGTTTGGAAAACCATCATCAGGTTCGATATCAGCGACCTCGAAAACCTGTAGGTCATGATTTTCCTAAGGGAAAATTAAAATTTGCGATTGTCCTCCGCCATTTTGCTTTTTGAAAAACGAAAAGCGGATTCATGATCAGCGATCCCGAAAACCCCTGAGTAAAAAGATTCATCGCAAAATCATGAAATTGATAAATTATGGCCGGCTTTTTGGGATTTTCGACCACTGTGCGACGGTGTTTGAAAAGGTATTTCTGAAGAATTTTTATCTCAAATACTTGAAGTTCTGCTGCAGCTGTTGGGGATATTGTGACCCAGGCCAGAAACGAATATGTTATGATAAGGCTAATGAGTGTTTTGTATACCAGTATTTTAATGCAAGGTTAGATTGCTTTAGATGATAAAAGCTATGCAACCAGCATAGAAGTGACCTTAGATTTGTTAAGTGACTTTCCAGCAAGTGCAGTGAATTTGAGCCGACTATTGAAGTTAATATCCATGTTTTCCTTAGTGGAAATAGCTTCCCTCTCAATTAGTACTCTAACTTTTTTGCTATTAGGGACTGTGAGTCGGTGTTCTTTATCACTTGCATCACAGATGTGTATCAGCTGCGATTTGCTGGCGTTGATATCGAAACTCCAGCCTTTAAGGCAGTCCGTAGTATCTATTACTACACTTTATAAATTTTTCTGGGCAGCGGATGGCTTCATATGGGTAGCCAAAAGGAAGATGTCGTTAGCGTGGATGATAACTTCCGAATTAGGACTAAGAGCATCTGCATGGGAAGAATGTGGCGTGTTGGAGCGGATTATGTCGTATTGGAAGAAATTGTCAATAGTTGGACCTAGGATAGATCCTTGTGGGTCTTCAGGTATAATGGGGATGGGATTTGGGTAAGACTGCCTTTCTTGATTATGGAGCTTTTTTCAAAGAGGAAGCTTAAGAGTATTTTAGTGATTGTTACCGGACAGGGAAAAGCTAGCAGTTTGTATTTGACACCCTTGATCCACACCGAATCGAATACATTTTTCACGTCTAAGGTACAGGCTACATTGAATTCTTTTCTACGTATATTACATATGATCCTGTTATGCAGGAGCATAATTTCCTGTCAGTTGACTTCCGATTCCGAATCAAAATTGGAATAAGGGAGTTAAGGCGGAAGAGAATGATTTGAAATTTCGTTGGATTTTGTTGAAATTGGTAGGTCTAAAATTAGTCATGCTTCCATCGCAGCTGAGCTTGAAACTGGAATAATCCTACTGATTTATTCTCATTATTAACGCGATGGTTACATTATAATAACTAGAAGCATGGAGATGACATCGCCACAATTCTTTATGACTTTATTGGGCAGACCGTTTAGGCCACGATATACGAGCATTTTGCTAAGATTGTTCTCTGTTACAGTTTTTTAGGTAAAATAGTCACTGACCACAAGGTGCTGGGGTGATAATGCTTGGTTTGTATCCGTGAAGATTATTTCCAACACTGTCAGTTGCCCTGTTGTTTAATAATTTCTTATTAGGTTTACGCTCCCTATAGCGGTTTTTATAGAAAGTCTCGTAGCAACTAAGTTTTCTCCTTCGTTGTCATATATAATTTCCCTATAACTCCTAACTAAATCCTTTTCAATGTTGTATCTGAATTTTTCACCCGGTGAGACTGTCTTTAAATTTGAAGACGTCAGAGGAGGGTCGCATTGATCTGAGTTTGTTCTTGTAGAAATCATAGACTTTGAGTCTTATGCCTTGATTAATCTGACTGAAGATGATAGAGATGTGTTGTTTAAGACCTGTATACTCCTCACTAATTCGGTTGCAATGGCAATGAAAGATGCGTTTTAGCCTTTGAAGCATATATTTTATTTGCGGATCCTACTTGTTTGTAGTGTTTCTTGAGAAAGGCACCTGTACATGGAGTTGTGAGGTTTTTGTAAAGGAACATGTGGGTTTAAGCACTCCCTTAAGAGCTTCTATAGGTAGGTGAATCTCGGCACTCGATAACATCCTGATGCTTGGTGAAAATTCTGGGGGAAGACCTTTGAGATCTCTCCTAAAATTATGCCAGTCTACCTTATTATCGCAAGGCCTATAATGGGGTGCAAAAATGGAAATTGGGATGTGTGTTGTAAGATTTCAGTCTAGGATAAGCACATGAGGATCTGAAATTGATGCGATAGTATCACATGTATAGGGTGTTGCATACTCTGGGAAGAGATTAAAGAAAATTATGAAGTGATCGAGGTAGAAGATCCCTCTTGGAAAAGCCGGGGCTCCAGCGTTTATTAAGGAAAATAAAGAGTATACCTTCATGTCTAGCCAGTGTAATATAGTGTTTATTTTTTCTTGACAATCCGTTGTGCCTTATTTTATTCCGTGAGTAGATGCGTTTTGACTCCAGTTTTTCAAGAAACAAGAGAATGGGCTTCCACAAATAAAATCAATATAGTACTTCTATTTGTGTTCCTTGTTGAGTCTCCCCAGAGATCATGCCTCTCTTTAAGGTCTCCGCTCAGTATAAATGAGTCGTGCGGGGATGGGACGATAAGGATTTAGTTCAAGATAGTTGTGATTGTGTAGCCTAAACTTCTTGTGAAATATGACAACCCTAACATCACTTTCACCAATCCTACATTGAGGCATTTTATACTGAGTGTTACTGATGTGTAAAATGACTTATTTATTTCAACTGGGATCTGGAGAATGTCTAAGTCATCTTGAAATAGGATTGCGGTGGCATGGCCACTGTCGTTTTTGAGCACGTTGTAGTTGTTGAGACGTATTTTTTGGATGGGTTTGAGGACTGTTTCATTAATAAAAATTATATCCAGTTTCCAAGTGTTTAACATAACTGCGAGAAAATGTCTATTTCCATGAGAGATTTGAGAGTTGATATTCAGTGATATTATTTGTATTCAATTTTCATCTAAAAGTCTCAAAGAAGAATTTAACTATAGCAAATCCTCTGCCTGAGTCGGGCTTGACATTTAATGTGGGTAAGAAATTTTTTATTTTTGATGTTAACTATGGTATGACATTGACATTCCAACCCACTGAAATCAGGTTTGTTCTATAATCGCAAAGTTTTTGCTTGAGTAGGGATGGCAGTGGCACCTTGACTGTTCTCTCTGGAAGTCTCCATCCTGTTCCCATACAGTAAAGGGGTGAGAACTTATCTAACGTATTCGAAATCAAAGAGCTCGAGGAGGAGGGGAAGTCTAACTGTACGTGTGTATTGAAATATGATGGCTGCTCTTCTGGACCTTCTCTCCACCGCTCTAACTTTAACTTACCTTTTCCTTTCTGATCATCCAGAGTAATTGTCAAGATGATCGTCCAATTGGCATAACATGCAGTAAGGTTTTATTTGTGAGCTTTCTGTTCTGTTCCGAGAGCAGTCTTAAGGGGCTACGCAGTGAGATTTGAAACCAAAATTAGAGGATACAAGGCCAATTTTTGACAATGGTTGCAAAAATTTGCTCTGCCTTGTCGCTCCCAAATAGCTCATTGATTAAGCACATATCTGATCTTGGGAATGACATTTCGCTCTAACTTGGATAGAACTGAAACTCTCTAGAGGTCTAAGTTAACCTTACTTCCCCTGGAGCACGCCATTGTTAGTGGTCTAACCAATTGTTTTGACACTCCGGAAGGCTTGCTATATTGTATTTTGGCACTTCGTCTGCTCCGCATTTGGAGCTGATATCTTTTAAAAGTCAAACGAAGTTTTTTCTTTATTTAAACATACAAAGGTAGCCAGAAACATTTGAGGCTTTTATCAGATTCATAAAATAGTACAGGGTTATCCATTTCGAAGTTGAGAAAGTTTAACCATGCCATTTATATTTGTCAAAACTAAATGTCATCCAAAGCGTGTTTTTTTTAGTTGAAGGTTTGCCATTCGTCGCCGTTTAGCAGTCAAAGAACGCGTTAAAAGCAGTCGAAGAACGCGTTAAAATTATTAAATTTTATTATAAAAATGGTGATTATGCTGTATCAACATTTAGGGCTTTACGAGCCGATTACGGTCGACACAATCGACCGACACAGCAAACAATTTCCGACACAGTGAGAAAATTTGAAGAGACTGGATCGGTTATTTATATTGCAAAGTCTGTGCATCATCGCAACATTCGTTCTGCTGAAAATATTGCTATCGTTGCTCAAAGTGTGGAGGAAGACCCGAATTTGTCGATTTCTCGACGTGCTCAACATTTGGGCTTGTCTTAAGGTTCATTGTGGCGGATTTTGCATTTGGATTTGCATCTCCATCCATACAAAATCCAACTCACTCAAGAATTTAAGCCTCAAGACCATACACAACGCAGAATGTATGCGAATTGGGTGATTGAACAACAAGCCATTGATAACGATTTCTTGAACAAAATTTCTTTAGTGATGAGGTCATTTTTCGCTCAGTGGTTACGTTAATAAACAGAATTGCCACATATGGAGCTCTCGAAATCCTCAAGTGATCGCAGAAAGGCCTTTGCATCTGGAAAAAGTGACCGTTTGGTGTGCATTATCGTCTGGTGGTATTATTGGCCCATATTTTTTTGAAAACGATCATGGCAGAGCCATTGCAGTCAATTCTGACCGCTATGGATGGATGTTAACCGATTATTTTTGGAGAGAAAATTGAAGATTATGATCTGAAGGACATGTGATTTCAACGAAACGGAGCCACAAGCAACACAACACAGGCTAATCGAGCAATTTTGCAAGAGAAATTTCCAGGACGCGTAATTTCGAGATTGAGTGGTGTCAATTGGCCCGCAAGATCCTGCGACCTAACACATTTGGATTTCTTTTAATGGGGCTATGCGTAAGATCGTGTTTACGCGAATAATCTTCAATATCTTGAGCAATTGAAAACCAATATTCGTGAAGTTATGGCCGAGATATTGCCGGAAATATGCCGAAAAGTCGTTGAAAATTACCTTAAGAGGATTGAGGCTTGTAAAAGGTCCCGTGGAGGACATTTGAATGATGTTGTATCTCACGTATAATGGCAAGGTTCAATCTTTATATTGAATAAAGATTTTGTTTATATCTGAATATTTAATGTGTTTTCTTCAGCTTTACTTTCCCAAGCGTAAAATGGATAACCCTATATAATAATAGGTGCATAAGTTATCTACTCTGATATTTAGTCTAGTAGCAGATAATCTTGATATACGAAACGTGATGTTACATTTATTCTCCGTAGTATATTTATCCATTGTTTGTTAAATCACCAGTTCTCAACAAAAATTTGTGGATACCAATTCTTTTTCGATGTTATGTTTTAGGTTATTGCTATCATTGCTTTGTAGTTTTGTTGGGGGTATTATTACTGGCCAGCAAGTTATAGGAATTTACGCTCGGAATTGAAATATTAACTATCCCAGACAGGATTTTTCGTTTAGTTACCTAATGACCTTTAGCAAAATTGAAACTTACATTTTCGTTGAATATATTCATTGAATCATTCACTGTTTGTTCCGCCAATGAACTTTGTGCATCGGTCCCTATATCTTTTTCAATTGGAACCTCTTTTCTCGCCACTGTTATTTTTGGAGAAGCTGTCATGTCCCCAGTTGCTTACTCGGACAATTGTAAAGCTGTAGGAGTTTGGATTTGCCGCAGATTCAGGGTTTGGCTCCCACTCTAGCCGCATTTTACCGTGTGGCTGTCACAACATACGACAACCAGATGTCGCTGACCACAGAAGCGGTGTTGCAGAATCGCTGTCAAGCCAACACTCTTCAACTAGATTTGATCGAGTCCGGACGTACCTAACGTGCTCCGTAACAATTAATACGAATGGCACTGGCCATCTCTGATTTGCCTTTATAGTCAGTTTGTAGTCATCGTTTAAATAAACTTCATTGTGTAATTAAATTAACGTTGAGTATGTTAATATTTCATACGCACGTCCGTACAACCGCTTACCTCGTTCATCTCTTTATTGATGTCTTATAATTTTAATTTTTTTTCAACTTTTTCTGATAAATGGCACCTTTTGTTGCAACAATTAACGAAGCTCCGAAAACAGCACCTCTGAATTTTTGGAAATTTTCCCGGCTCAAAATTGGCACGTGTTTCTTGCTATGAATCCTACCGTCAATTCTCTTCTCATCAAGACATGATGTGATTTCGATATTAGGACAGAAGCAATAGAAAACTTAGACATATTGGTCTGAAATTTTTAGGCTAGGCCTGGGAATCTTTACCTGCTTTGGTTATGAAGACAACTCCTGTCTCTCACTAGATAATGAAAATATACTCGATTTTTAGATAGTCATTTCAGATTGCCATAAGCCATGGTATTATATCTGGTGAATATCAGCCAGGATGATCAAATTTAAGCCTGGAAATGTAAATGGCCATTCTCCATTCGGTTTGTAGGCTTGAAATGATGGGCGTTTGCCCTGTATCCTAGTGTGTTTTAAGGAATATAGCAGGAAAATGAGTTTCCATAAAGACTTTAGTGTATTTATGTTGCTTTGAGTCCAATTTCTATTTCTAGAGAATTTGGAGAGGAAACCACTTTTATTTGTGATTTCAGTGTTTGGATACAGAGATTCCCTTAAAGCTCTTTTCGCTATATGAATGGTGTTTTTGAATAACCTTAGCATAACTTTATAATTAATTATTGAACGTTCAGCATGGTTATATTCCTTTCTGCATTCGCTTTGGGGAACCATAGGCTTACTAGTCTTAATTTGAGGCTTTGAAGTTCCTCCAAGTGCAGCTGAAAGTGGTATGCTAAATGCAACAGATCACTGTCTTTTTCAGATTTTCTTGGTTATTTATCGCTAAAGCATGGCCTAGTCTACTGGAAAGCTAACAGAAATTGCTTCCAGTCAGTTTTTTTTCTATTTAGGTCAGAGAAGCTTCTATTGGTTGCATTCATTCCAATGCATAGGTCATGTGTATATGGCCAGAGAGCGAGTATTTTTGTAAGAATCTGCGTCTTGTGAGAAGGTATGCAGAACTCTCGCTACAAAGATGAAGGAGAAGAACAGTAAACGCTGCGTTAAAGAGTAACTTAAAGAACTTTGTTTGAGACGGTTGTGCTGCCCAGATCCTTCTCATCAGATTTAATGTACATCTATCATCTTTTCTTGATGGAAGATCTAGAAGATTGGGGCAGCTCAAAGTACACGACAGCACTACTTTTGCCCTCCAATGCATATTGTACTAAGCAGACTTCAGAAGAATCAGAAGACTGCTTTCTTATAGCTTCTTCATCCACAATGACTTCACTAGCAGCTCGATTTTCCATTGAACAGATCCAAAGGTCACTTATGAAGACATTTAGTTCAATATCATAAAACCCATCACGTACTAACCAGTTTTAAAAATAGCAAGGGACTTTTCGTTAATTATACCGGGTGGGCCATATAGCAGTTTCTTTTTAAATCACATGTTTTTTTGACATTGACAGGTGTTTCACCCGCTCAAAATTATACTAGTGAGTCAGTATTAACCTTCAGCGGAACAAAATGAATCGATTTATGCTTGAACAGCGTTGGAAAATATTGAAATCTTATTTCAAAAGTAAATATTGTGTTGCTCAAACAGTGCGTCTTTTGAAAAGAAGTTTTGGCCGAAAGAAGGCATCAACTCCGCCTATTGTACGCAAATTTGTGAAGGAAGTTCATGAGACAGGCATGTTAATGGACAATTCTCACGGTTCTCATACTCGTAGGGTACACATTACGAAAAATGTGGATGCCATAGCCGAGTGTATGCGACTCAATCCGAGAACATCAATTCACAATCGATCACAGCAACTTAAAATTAGTTTATTTATTTAACGTAATA
This sequence comes from Odontomyia ornata, assembly GCA_963969285.1. Lineage (NCBI taxonomy): Eukaryota > Metazoa > Arthropoda > Insecta > Diptera > Stratiomyidae > Odontomyia > Odontomyia ornata. The sequence goes on from OZ017741.1 coordinate 201,076,119, forward strand.
TAATATAATAATTGCAACAAAAACAAAGTGAGCAACTTGAAATAAGAAAAAAAACAAGAATATAAAATACTACTATTAGAAGCTAAGGAGAATATTATGTAATATGTTTTTAAAAGTGTTTAAGGAATGTGGCAGGGGAACCAGCTGGAGCTCATTGTAATGACGTGCTACGTGTACTAAAAACGAATGAAAATAAATATCGGTACGAGCAAAGGGCACAATGAAAATGTCAGTTGAACGCGTTCCTGAGGTGGGACGTATATAAAGTCTTTTTCGAAGGTTGAGTGAAAGAATACCGTGATGTAATTCAGGTAAACAACGGAGGTCTTAGAATTCTCTACTTTTTTTGAGTGATGAAATGTTGAGGATCTGCAAGCACTCATCGTAAGAGCTGTAAGGGAGGTTATATTTGTAAAATAGAGACCGTGTGAATTTGTGCTGTACAGTTTCAACAGGATCCGATAGATTGCTATAGTGAGGAGATTATACTTGGGAGACATACTCAAGGATTGACTGGGCTCTGAGTACGAATAGATGGACGCTGGTTGAAATTTTAAAGGACTTGCTGGAGGATCGTAAAATAAAACCAACGACACATGAAGGTCTAGTGGTTGTGTATGAAATATGGATTCTAAATTTCAAACCTGGGTTAAATCCTACTCCCAAATTTTTAAATTTGTCCACAAGCGCGAGCAGCGATCCATCAATCCGGTATCCATATAAAAGTGGATAAATTTTGTTGGTGAATTTCATATGACATCATGTTGAAATGTTAAGAAGAATCAAATTGCCTTGACACCAATTCCAGAGATTTTCAAGGTCATTTTGAAGGTATGATTAGTCTTTGCAGGAGTTATTGAAACGATAAATTTTTCAATCATCAGCGTAAAGAAGACAATCAGAGGACAGCCGTTGGGGAAGATGATTGATGAAAATGTTAAATAGCAAAGGGCCTAAAATTGATCCTTGAGGAACACAAGATTTTGGACTCAACGCGGCCGGCGGAAAAAAATTAATCCATGTAACGGTACCGGAGCGATGCGATAAGAAGGATAAGATCCTAGAGAGGATTGAGTCGGAAACGCGGAATGATTGGAGCTTGTTAGCCAAAAGGCCATGATCAGCACTGTCAAAAACTTTACCTAAATCGGAGTATATGACATCAACTTGTTGGCTCTTGTCAAAAGCAAGAGAGATGGTATTCGTAAGTTCTAACAAATTTGTTATTTTCAAACGACCTTTAATGAAGCCATTTGGTTGCATGAGCCTGAGAAAAATTTTGCATCAAGGCCTCGGATTATTTGCTTAAAAGATACAAATGACTCAGAAATTGAAGCCAAATGAACATATGCGTCGTTATTGGTTCGCAGTTTGGTCATTAGAGCAGCTCGAACTGGATGCCAATTTTTCTCAAAAACTCATTTTTTCTGATGAGGCCCATTCCCATCTCGGCAGCTATGTGAACAAAGAAAACTGCCCCACATGGGGCCTGGAAAACCCATATGTGATTGTCAAGAAGTCAATACATCCTCAGCGAGGGACAATGTGGTGTGGATTCTGGAGCGGTGGTATTATTGGACCATTATTTTTGAAAATGAGGCTAGAAATACTGTTTCGGTCAACGGAGAGTGTTACAGAGGCATGGTAACAGACTTTTTGTGGCCAAAGGTTGAGGATTTGGACTTTGAACTCTGATTTAAACAGGATGGTGCGCCATTTTTGTTTATTTTACGGCATTTTGAAAAAGAAACACGTTATTGGCCCACCCTATAATGAGGGCTAGGCGTCGATCACTGGCTACCATGCTCAGAATTTTGTTCTTTTTTTTGCATAACCTCCTAGACATACTTTAATCTATTTTTCTACTGATAGTTTGTAAAGAATTGCGGAATGTTAATCTTGAAAGGAAACAGCTTAAATCGTCCCTGATGCCAACTGGCATCAAAGCACATTTCTTAGCTACCAACTTCGCTGAAGCTAAAAATGTGCATGAGTCCTTATATTTTGTTTTGCCCATTTATGGACATTTTTAATTCTTATCAGCCATTGTCTCTTGTCGAACATACCATTAACAAAATGACAGCAAACTCAAATACATGATAACCATCAATAAGTTTTTCTAGTCCGAAATATGATTTGTTAATTTTTTTCAAAACCTTCCAATAGAAGCATTCTTCTGAAACTGTAACTTGTTACAATATGTTCTGGTATTTACCAGTAAAAGTTGAGTAGCATCCCAAAGTACGAATATCAACTTTGCCTTAATACTTAATTATACCTTCAAATTAAATAAGTTCTATAAAAGACTCATAAACAAAGCTTAAATATACAATGTCCTTTAAGTGCATTCAATCCTTTCAAAAAGCTTTTGCCTGACGTGAGCAACACCTGATGTGTCTTTTGTAAATAAATCGTGTTTCATCATTTTTAACACGAGTGGCATTTTGATGTAAAGTCACCGTGCAACATCGTATAATTCTGCTTCAGGCAAATGTAAAGCTGTTGCTTTAAATGGGAAAGGAAATGCATTTCCTTCCGGGCTTGTTGTTTGTATGAGCATGGTTGCCAAGTGAATAAAAGTGCGACCGTATTCAATAGCTGTGTGGAAATGTTCAGCATTACGTAATACAAGTAGAACGAGTAGCTACCTCGAGGAGTTCGTTCATTTTATATTTCATATCTTGCTAAGGGTTTCGCTTTTATAATTTTCTTTGGTAAATATGGGTATAGTCAGGCGGATTTTCAAAAATGTAAAAAGAGAACCATTACTCATGAATTTTGTTTCTACCAGCAGAGTCTGGAGACTTATCTATGGATTGTTTATTATTCAACATAGCCGCTCGTTGATGGAGTACCCGATATATTAGTTCCTATATATTATTAAATATTAATTCCCATATTCTCCATACATTATTAATATATCTATTTAAAATGGTTACCGTTTGATTACGTCCAGATGTAATGAAAAAATCTGAAAAATTTCAAAATGCACTCGTATATTTTCGCTGAAATTTTCAAATGAGTGCTGCTCAAATAGTTGCGGAAAAATCAATAAAGTAATGAATTTGATGTCCTTTTTGACTAAAACTTGATTTGATGTGCTTTTTGACTAAAAACAGATTTGATTCCCTTTTTGACTAAGTTTAAAAATAGAAGGGTTTATGTATGGAGACACTTTTAAAAATATTTGAATGTTTTGTCTACTGGAATTCGATGATATTATTTTTTGTGTTGTTTAATAAATCTCTGTGATTTAGGGGCGGGATAATAATCGTGATAGCAGAAACCGGAGAGAATTTATTCTACAAAATTCTGTGACGCTACTGTATTTACCGTAGTTGCAGAAATTATTTAGTAGAGCGATGCTTGCCTGAGTTAGCTCACTGAGTATGTCTAGTACTCAGTCTTATTGTTGGATATAAGGGAGTACTCTCTGCCTGTGCTGGATTATCTTATATAAAAAAACTTGCACAAATAGGAAGGAAAGAAAGAACTTGGCTCACTTCGTGGGTGCTAACTTAGTTCGAGCTACTAGCAATGTGACTCGAAAAGGCTTGTGTGTGTCCCTGGTTCGGGCTCAAGAGTAAACTTCTGCGACGTAAGCTGATGTACCCGCTAAGCCAATGAGTTCCACGATTTGTCGTACAATGTGCAAACCAGAGAGCGCTGTTAGTCCAAATGTGAAGTTCACAAGTGTGTTTCCGAGATCGTCGGGAAGTGGATTATCCCAGCCAATCCTTGACGTCTACAAATTCTGTGAATGAATCTTGGCCACGTTTGAAACTGGAGCAAAAAAGCCAAAGGGGGCAAATATCCGTGCTGATGTCACCACGAACGTCAGCTTTGTATATATTGTAGGTATGGTGATGCTGATGTTGAGCCCGAAGGTGTCTGAGGTTAGACCTCAAAATAACCCAAGTACCGTACTTGATTCGTCGTTGTCAAAAGAATGAGGTACCGCTACAGTGTAGTAATCAAGAAGTTACACAAGCAAACTGCTCGAAAACCTTCCTAACCCTTATCCGAAATTCTAATTGCAGATTTAGGAAAAAATAAAAAAAAAATTTCATTACTTCCATTCATAATTGTAGTTTATAATTATTTCTTATTATTATTATTATTATTATTATTAAATGTAATTTTATATCAATTTTTCTTTATATTAAACTTCAACGTTTCCTTTTAATTATATTCTTCATGAGATATAACTATTTACTATTTGAAATCTTTTTCATTTTTCTTTACTTCAGTTAATTTTTTTGAAAAATTTTAAATCTGAAAATTAAAATTTCGGACATGGGAACACTGACTTAGAGTATCCCAACTGTAAATTGTATTACCGAATGCAATTGAACTTGGTTAAGTGAGCAGCTGATTTGAGGTACCGTTGGGACACGGGAAAAGAAAAAGAAAAGACCTGGACGGATTGAGAAGTCCACTTACAACCGAGACCCGGCAAGGACGCGGAGAAAGGCCGCATTGTAAATTGGGGAGGACGGAATTATTCCGCAACTCACTTGTAAACATTCGGGCGTGAGCTAACAGTGGAAGTTCTCTTAATACCGGTTATACCTTGTCGGGATTTATGGTATTTCGGAGTGCACCGTGAAAAGTATTTGACGGGAGATCGTGCGGCAAAAAAATAAATTGTCTTAAGAAAAACAAGTGCTCGGTGTCTCCTTCTCACAAGTAAAAGTTAATCTCAATGAGCTGATAATGGTGTTGATAGTTATATCAAGGGCATGGTCTGAAAACTTTTCGGCGGAATGAAAAACCCAAGAAGAAAAGTAACAGGAAGCTAGTCGCCATCCTCGTCATTATCCATCTTCATTGTCGTTGTTGACTGGGAGTTTGTTTCGAGGGGATCGTCTGCGACTGATTACCTTCACGAGTGAAACGCGCACCTTTCAGGCATATCTGACGGATTACAAAAGAAAATAATAATAAATAATTGACAAAGCAAGTATTTACTTTCGAGTGTGCAACAATCGTGCCAAAAGTGTGTGAACGTTTTCGAAATTTCACCAAACATAATGTGCGGGCTCCAGTTTCCCATTTTGCACCAACGTTTTTCATTTTTTCAGCAGTTGCGGTCGTTATTTGTTCATCAGTCCGTACTGATTTCGGTATTTCTACCGTGAAGTGTGAAACAAAAACGAGAATCATCGTGCCCCTTTCTTATTAACATTCGCCTATGAAAGTTTGCAATTGGTGGTGATTTGTGTGGGGAAGAAATACGTTATCCCCGTGATTCGGTTCACACCTGCTTCATACATTCCCAAGCTATTGCTTATCGATTTCGACCTGTAGACTTTTGTGGACTGAAAAATAACAAGTTGTTACCCTCCGCGTGGGAGTTCCTTCGGCTAAGGACCTCGGACCCGGCTTGCCATCGAAGACGGTCGTAGGTGGCGCCACTCGCTTATCCCTTGGTCCTAAAAAGCCACCAAGCGAGAACGCGGCCGCCGAACACCCCTCACACAACTCGAACTAACACTCTTTAAGCTCTTCCCTAACAGGGGAAGATTAGAATCACCGGGTGACCAGTTGCACACTTGCCAGGCTCAGATTTTCCCGCGTAACTCGTACCGAGCAAAAAACTAAATAAGAAACTCTTTCGCTAACAGAAATTCCTGAATAAATCGCAAGGAGGTTTACCTTCGAACACACCCAAGCCAGGTGTACAATAAACATGCGCGGCAAACTTACTCTTCCTTCAACAAGCAGACAAAAACTTCCACTATTTCACTATATACTATATATTTAATTGCGAAATGCAAATGAAGTTCCAAAAATATAATGCATTCAAATGTTAAAATTTCACTTACTCTACTTAAGCGGGGGCCCCCCGAAGTAATCTGCGTTGCAATTTTCTGCCAGCGCGCTTATTATTGCCTGATGTCGTCAATCTCCCTTAGTTGGATCGCTGTTGAAATTTTTCTTCGCTGTTGAAATTTTCCTCCGGTCGCAATTCCTTTCCTCGATGGATTTTTTTCAAGTTTCAGAGCGCTATCCTCGCTGAGTCCTCGCTGTTGTCTCGAACCCGCCAGAAAAGAGAAAGAGCCGTTCTTTCTTATTGGATTTTTTAGCGGCTCGGTTTCAACCGGCGAGCCGTTAACTTTTTCCCTGGGCGATTCAATGTTCAATTCAGATCCCCCAACTGGGGTAGATCGGGCAATTGAAATCTAAATTTCCCTTTTTAGTACACTCGCCCATCAGGTGTAGAATGTCAAAGTGACTGACACTCTGTCAGTGTCGTCTTTGTTTATATCGTGCCAAATGTTTGAGTTTGGAAAATACATTCAAAATCGTGGTCGCGTCTTTTTCCCAATGTGTTTAAATTCGTCGGTGATGTGTCGTTGAAGCCATAACGTGGTAGTGTAAAAATGAATGTCATGACGCGGTAACGTAGAGTAGAATGCCATAACGATTGGAGGTCTCTGGCGGTTGTACTTTCGGTAGGTATAAAAGACTCTTAGATGTTACTCGTTCCTATAAACGTTCTATTCCCAAACATTGAGTACGATTTTTGCGAATATTTCCATCAATATGCAAATTTATAACTTTCGCTCTAATTTGTAATTCACGGACATTACAAGTGTGTACGATCGCACAATGGTTGTAAAATCAAAAGTTTGCTGGCTGAGAAATCCAGAATCCGCTGTTCACATACCCAATAACTTACGTACGAAATTTGGAACGAAAAATTGCTATTTCTACAAGAAGTGCATTTACGGGTGTAACATTAAAAGTTGGAGATTTTGTTCTGATATCCTGCGCAGGGTCAGTAGATTCAGGTTCAGTAGAAAGTTGCGAGATCGCCAGCATCAAGAACTTGTATGAAGTGGAAAATGGTTTTTTAAAGCGATGACGATCCATATCAGGCAATTTTCCAGTGTTATTCAAGACCGTACAAAATCCCACATCGGCTTTTTGATGACGACACAGTATGTATTGACTTCAATGTAGAGCTGATAGAAGATCATTGTGCATTTGATCCAGTAGTTTGTTGTGGTTCAGTTAACTCAGCCCAATCTCTGATGCCTCGTAAAAAGAGTTCATTGCATACTTTCGTTTGTCGCTATAAAATTGTAAAGGTGGTATGCCATTCTTGTCCTATCGCTCAGCGATTGATTTATTCCTTGGTAACGTTTGCGATCAGTTGTGCGTGATGGTAACCGGATTTTCTTTTCTTTTGTTTTTGCCTATTTTTAACTTACATTTTTATTTTAATCTTACAACATTTCGTTTTTGCCTATTTTTACTTTACATTTTAATTTTAATCTTTTAACTGTTCGTTTTTTTTTGCCTACATTTTCTCTTTTACTTTACATGTATATTCTTATCTTTTAATATTTTTATTTTATTATTTTCACATTTCGTTTTTCCCTTTTTTTTCACGTTACATTTTTACTTCAATCTTTTCACATTTCGTTTTTTTTGCCTATTTTTTTACTTTACATTTTTATTTTAATCTTTTGACATTTTTATTTTATTATTTTAACATTTTTATTTTTAATATTAACCTTGGCTCGGGTGGTATTTCAACAACCGCTGAGAAAAGAAGAAAAAAAAACAACAAGGTGTAAATCGTTCCCATGAGAAAGTGAAGTAAACGAGCGGTAAACCCAAAAGGTGCGGTATGACCGAATTATAAGAATGGTTTTATTGCATCCCATTCTTCGCTTGATCGGAAACATGGTAGATTCACTTAACCTAAACGTGAACCGAGTGGAATCGCTCAGGGGCCGACATACTATTATAACTGAAGAAACGAAATGCATAATTGAAAAATCGAACAAAATGACACCGGTCAATTTAAATTTCAATTGAATATTGTTACACGTGTTAAATGTACCTAATTTCTTCGGTTAGACAGTGTTAAAATTTGCTGTTTCACACTTATTTTTAATTTATCAAGCCCTGAACCTAAACATACTACATTGGTTGATTTGAATATTCCTGGCTGTATTTTATCTCTAAGTGCTAATAAAATATCAGTGCCAAAAATGCTTAGTTCATTTTTGAAGACTTCCTATGTGATTGATATTCGCTCAGTGAATTTTCTGTCATAAACTTTTAGAAACGCACTTGCCAACACTATTGACTCACAACATCCCATCAGAATCATGTCTATGCAAACTCTATGGCATCCCTCATTCAGATACGGATACATTCTATTACAAGTTGTCCATTCTTCATTTCGCAGAATATTCTCATTACTTTTTCATCAGCCCTAGCAAAGAGCAAAAGAGATCTTTCCTGCCACTCAGTGCTCATCCTCATTTCGATTTCAAACGCCGACCGCATTGGTGTGGTGCGGTCTTTTGAAATTGTTCAACTCCCGTGGAATATTTTCCAACTTCATTTTCTACGGTTTGTCTTCGTATCCAATAAGATCCCTTCGGCGAACTCAACATATTAAAACTTTTACGCTGCAATCAAGTAAAGTTTTTCTCATCACGACTGTACAAAAAAAATCTTTTTGTCGAGCTATTGCTACTTTCTACATTGAATAAATATGTAAGTTCCATTTTGTTCTTGTATTCATTTATATTGAAGCTATTTCTATTGCATTCCTAGTGTTATGGAGTATGCTTGAAAGGATTTGCTATGATTTCTCCACGTGAGGTCAGCAGGAATTGGTATGCAGGACTCATAACCAAAAATTATTATTTTGCCACCGGAAATCTACAACATTTCTTATGTAAAGTTTAGTATAATTTGTTTTCTCGAAAAAAAATTATCTATAATTACGAAAATTTTGAAAATGAGGCTTACAATTGAGTTCGTTGACCAGCCAAATCATCTAAACGAAAAGTAAATAGCGGCCATTTCAGATTATTCTTAACAAAATATTACTCCAACTGGACTTACCAATCTTGTGGGTCTTACCCACACAAGACTGGCAAGTCGTAGTCTCCCGACTGTATATTTTACCTAAGGGAGGAAGACAAAGCCTGCGTGGATAAAGGGGCACGCTATATTGGAAGCTCTATAAGGAGATGGAAGAGCTCACCCCAGATTGTAAAGTCGCGGTGATGCTTAGATTGATTAACAAATGGGACCAGGTGGCACATTTTGTTCGGGCAGTCCTAAAAGATTAAAAGAACTCACAGCAGCTGGAGATATTGGGGCAATGCTTACCTAGAAATTCCACTTCCTACCTCCAATGCCGCTAGAGGAGGGGTTCCCCAGCTTGAAAATACCTTATGGCGTAGCAAAGTGAAACCCGACGTGAAGTAACTTGTCAAACCGTTCCAGGTTATGTTATCTGGCTAACAGGGGGGGGGGGATTCAGTGGATAGTAACCCCACTTTTCGTACATTAATGGCATTCACTTCCTAACTTCCAAAAAATGGTTAGTACGGCTATTAGAATCATTTTCATCAATAAAGTCATCCCTGTATGTTCTTCGTCATCTTTATTATCAATTGCACAGTGCGGTGCTCAATTTTAAGTAATTATTTTTTCCACATCCGCGACTTTTTTCGTAAATTTTTCCCTACCCACCTTAAAACAGGGCTATATAATCAAATAATATGAAACTTATTAGTATAGCTACTGACACAATAATTTAGACCTAAGATTTAATACAATGGGCCTTTCAAATAGAACCGAGTATTATAGATTGAAGAATGAAGGGTGCACAAAGAAAACATTCAGTGAGCAACTCGGGCCAAAGAAGACAATATAAAAGTCTTCAACGTCAGGCTCTAAAACTGTGTAGAAGAAAGAAACGACTGACACTAACACCAAGTTCAAACAGATAAACGAAAACATGATACTGCATGAAGTCAGATTGTTGTGTGCCTCTCTCATACAACTAGGAGATGGCTTCAATCCACTAACAAGTCTTTAGGAAAGTATACAAGGAGTAATCATAGGCAGCCCAGTCAAAATTAAAACAAATGGCTGCAATATTTCCAGAGGCTATTCACAACATTCGAAAAGCTCTGTGTAGTTCGTATCAAGATCATATTTTTCCATGTCTGGCTGGTCAACTGTCATGCATCTACAGAAGACAAAGAAGAGGCAATCAAGGACGAATTTTACACAACATTAGAACACGCTGTCGATGCATTGCCGTCAAATGACGTTAAAAGTGTTTTGGGTGACTTCAATGCAAAAATTGACTGAGAAACGGCATATAGAGGAATAACCAGAGGATACAGCCTCCATACTGAGTCCAAACAACGAACAATTGCTGATAGACTTAGCTACTTGTAAAGATTTCACAGTAAGCCCCATATGTTTCCCACATCGAGACATCCATAAGAGATCCCGAGACGGTCGCACATGCAACCAGACTGACCATATTCTCATATTAAAACGAGCCGCCATCAGCATTCTTGACTCGTGCTAGTTCCGCGGCACTTTGTATGATTCAGACCACTACCTTATAAGGGTCAAGTTTCAATGCTGCATCCCCAAGAGCTCTGAACAAGGAACATAAGTTACTCCGAGGTACCAGATACACCAGCTTAATGATAGCTAAATAACGTCCACATACGAGTACATGTCAAAGCTGGAAAATTGCATCAACATATCCCCGCAGGCGGGAAATCGTAGTGATGATCGTAGATGCGGTGACAGAAGCAGCCAACGTGCACCAGGTAAAGCAAAGTAGGAATAATTGGTATGACGAAAAATGCAGGGAAGCGATTGTAAAAATGAACCATGCATACAAAGAATACATCCAGTTACCAACTCAGACTAAAGAAGAACAATAAAAAAGCCTTCAACACTAAGCTAAAAAAATGCGCCGAAGAAAGAAAAGACTGACAAACAACACCAAAATCTAATGAAAACATGACCTGCCATGAAGTCAGATCAGCGTATGCCTCTGTGAGATAGCTTCAATCCAAAAACAAGTCTTTGCAAAAGTGTTTAAGGAGAAATCATAGGCAACCCAGTCGAATTAAAAACAGAAGGCTGCAATATTTCCAGAAGCTGTTCACAGCGGTCTGAATAACGGCTGAAGCTGTGAATATTGTAGGACCAGAATAAGAGATCCCAGCCTCACCACCAATCAGACACGAGGCACGAGACCTCCAAAAAAATAAGGCTCCTGGGATTGATGGAATACCAGCAGATCCTAAAAGCAGGGGTCCCCATCTAAATAACCTAAAGCATCGACTAATATGCAGAATATGGACAGAAGAGAAGTTACCAGAGGACAAGTCAAAAAGTATTATATGTCCAGTCCAGTGCACAAAAAAAAAGGGATAAATTAGGATGTAAAAATTATAGAGGCATCACTCCCCTGTGCATTTCTCATACTCTCCAATATCATAGAAAGAAAACTAAAACTGTACTTTGAAAACATTATAGAAGAATATCAGGGAGACTTTCAAATTGGATGGTCTACAATAAACCAAATATTCTCCGCAAATCAAGTACTCAAAAAGTGCTGGAAATATAACATGGATGTGCATATGTCCTTGTAGACTTTAAGAAAGTATACCGCAGTGTCGACAGAAATACGCTATACAAAATAATGCTTGACTTTGGCATTTAAACAAAGTTATTCCTTATGGTCAAAGTCACAATGTTAAACTCAGAGTCCCAAGTCAAGTATCGGACAGTTTTATAACGGAATCAGGCTTAAAATAATGGGATGGACTTGCTCCAATGCACTTTAATATTACGCTGAAACACGTCATCAGGACGACCTCAGCTGAAACCTCGGGTACACAAATACTCAAGTCCACACAATTCGAAGCATAGGTGATGACGTGAATGCTATGACATTTTCAATCTTAGATACCAAAGGAACTGTAATGATTTTTCACGTCTCATACGCTCTTTTGAGAGAGATTTTCCGAAGGAAATCTCAAACGACCTTTCATCAGTTCTAGACGTAAGGTCTTGGAACGTGGCAACGAGGTGTACCCACCAGGTCAACAATTTTGGACGCTCTTAGTCTACTCTGAGGTGGCTGCTGGCCAGCTAGCTAGTTCGGAGAGGAGTTTTGATCGTGTGTCTTACGCGAGCAGACTAAGTCTGAATTACAAAACTGAGCCCGATGCCCGATTTAAAACGCGTCGACGAACTTACAATGACTCTACTTCAAATTACATAACTCCATTCCGAGGAGAAGGAACAAAGACAATCGCTAAAAAAATCCACGCTCCCGAATATTACCAACGTGGTGCTTAAAATAACCGACTCGAATTCAAACCAAAAAAATTTTCTCTATGGAAAAACGCATACCGACTGCAACGCAAAACTGACCATTTGACCCTCTCAGCGGCATACTCACCTTTTCCAAGCATTATCCTGCTGAAAGGGAACGGTTTTGCTGGAAAGGAAAGACGTGATTTCTATCTTAGCAAAGTATTTTAATATTTCTTAACATTTCCAATGACGTTTTATACTTTATCAATTCATATTATATTTCTTCTATCATTGTCATATTAAGGCAACATTAATGGGTACTTTTTGACATTTTCAGAGGAGAGAATTAAAAGTATAAATCTAATATATCTTTAATTGGGCATGCGTTAATCATCAATCTTTTTCTAATATGAATGCCAACTGGTTTTCGTGTCGGTACATTTGAAATGAAAAATAAAAAAAAAATTATTATTCGCTTAGCGTCTAGAAGAACTATTATATCTATAATTAAGGTATAGTCACAACGTTAACTTGAATGGCGAAATCATAACTAAATTTAAAAGTGGGTTACAAACGTATTCGATCACTTTCTCTTTGTTTCTCACTTAGATATTAATACAAATCTCACTTATTACCACTAAAATAAAAATGTATCCAAAAACTTACACATAACCACTGAACAGACTCATTTCATCTAATAATATATTCTCTTTTACCTTTAAAAACAAACATTTTGCTAAAAATCGTTCGTTCCCCTCAACGTTTTTTTTTTGTCAACTTCTTTATGCAAATTTAAATATTATACATATAGAAAGTTAGTGATGCCTGTAAGATGTATAGTGTAGAAGAACTAATATATTTAAGATAGTTTCTTAAGTTTAAGTATACAGCATCGCGCTTAATAATTAACGTCATATAAAAAGATTCGTTTCAAGATGTCTATTAAATTAGAAAATAAGGTTAGGTTATAAGACTACATGCATTACATGAGATACATCTATAGCCAGAAAAAGTTTACTTTGTAAAATATACTGGCGCTTAAACTACGGGCACAGTTACGTATATAAAATCTGACAATATATATGCGTTCCTATTTCATACTTATGTGTAAAGTACTCGCATTAAATCCAGTCTGCCAAATTTAACTTGCGCACATTTATTCGTGGACTTATTGTGTACACATTTTCCCTACTTGAAGCTTAAAAAATTTTCTTAAGCCAATCAGTCAGGATTGATTTGATATACTCTAGTCTAAATGACCTTACTAATGTTTTAAATCCTTTTGGTCTGAGTTGTAGCTAATATAAATAATATAAATGTTCCGGGAAAGTGAAAACGCGCTGTCTTTTAAATTAAGTTAAAAGAGTTTATTTACTAAGGATGCAAAATCATCAATTTAACTTTTTTACAAAGAATTAAAATGTTATTCACTTGTCTATAAATTTTTATTTCAACTATCTGTATCACGAAAATCACTTCACTATCAATCAATATCGCCTTTACTTCGCGCTCCACTCTATCGCAGTTTTACTACCGCGGTTTTACTATTCCCCCCATTAATTCAGCTTGGCTTTATATAGGGTCTCTAGTCATTCAATCCATTTCTCGTACATTGGCAAACTACCTGGAATATTCGAGCATCTTAGAATGGCCGCAGTGACGTCACTTTCAGATGTTGATCATGCTTGGTCGATTCTTGTAATTTCGAGTACATTTGTTTATTGATCATGATGTTATTGATAGTTGCGACAACAATTGCGACAGTAATTCGCAGAAATGTTTGGGCATGTAACAATATATTTTTAAGTAGTCATGCATCTTTGATTAATAAAGAAGAACTCGCCGTGACAATGAGAGTTATGTATTAAGTTATATTTCATAAAATACATCAATAGCAATGAGATTAAAAAGTGATGTTCTTAAGTTTAAATGAAACTGCAAGAAGTGTGGTTATTTCCTCCTTTTTTTACGTGCTAACCTAACACTTATCTCTTTTTTCTTTTGGAGATATCAGCTCTTATCCATAAGTTATTCTAAGTAGTAGCTGCGGTTGTGCTGAATTGCAATATTGTATTTGCTACCGACAACGATACATTCAATCAAGTAATAAAAATGTCAAAGCCAATATACAGTCTCCCTTCGAAAAGTCACATTTCGAAGTAAATGTGCAGCCTACCACTAGAGCAATTGAAATATACTGTAAGAGACTGAAAGGCGTGCGATGAAAGAATTGTTTTTCTTTTCTTCAAATAATCCAATATGGAGAATTTTTTACATTTGTCTTACAATATGCTTAAGTTACACTCCTTGAACGTAAACTCACTGACAATTCTTGATCACTCCTGCCACAAGTGGTGCTCATTACAATCGGTGGAGCGACACAACGACTGCTTCACTGCGAGTTGTTTTGTCCTTGTCATACTCTTGCTGCGCGGAGTCTCGAGAGTGCAAGCTTTCCCTCGAACTGCGATGACGATCCGATTTCTCAAGCTAATCGTCGTTTTGTTTGCCCCCGGCAATAGGCCAATCATTTGCTATTTCCCTTAAGGACATTTCGGGCTCCATGTTGGACTAGGTGTTCCTTGGGTAGATTTTGGGGCCAATCGAAAAGAAATCGCTGCATTTGCACACCCAATCCAAATCATGTATCAACCAGCTAGAACATTAAATTTGGGGTTAGGTACTCCACCCCTTTTCTCACTGAGCTTCTTTACTATGCGCTCACGTTTCCGGCTTTTTCGAATGCTAACTCAACGCACTTTCCACTATATTTTTTGATGCGCAGGAAATATCTTCACGTACACGCTACAAAATGACGGCAACAAATGAGAATGCGCCCGCGGGCAACGAGGACATCAAACCTCGATGAACTTTACTCTTCATAAAATCTTCTATTCTCCTCTAACTAATGCACTTCTCAGCTGTTACTCCTCATCAACTTTGATTTTCGAAAATGTCGCCGCTCTCTACTGAACGTAAGTTTCTCAGGGAGTTCGCTTATCACTTTCTGAGGTCTTATTCTCCGTCGAAAATATCGGTCACGTGTTGACGAACAGATGAATGTCATCTTCTCCGGGCCAAATTGTTGGCAAATCTGTCAGTTGGTGAACTCGGCACTGGCCCCGCTTTTTCGGCACCTAAGGCGGTTACATGTTTCAAAAACTTCTTGTAGAATCACGCTCTCCTTATAAATTGCTTGATTTCGATGTTTAACGGAACCAACCTCCACACGAACAACAATAAAAATCCTGGAAATCCTGGATCCGCTGTCGGTGGTTGTGAAATCCCAGTTCTAGTAACTTCTTTTACTTAACCGCTTTACGTGGCTCCCAATCGCGGCTCCAAAATATAGCGGTGGGTTTCCAAGCTCAACGCCAAGTTCCCGTAGCATTTATTGAGTTTTTTGCACTTTTCAATTGAAACCACCACGTATTTGCTTTCCTCGCCCGTCTTTTTTTAGGGTTTTTTAAAATAATTTACAAAATCCTACTAAAATCGCGACTGTCTGTTCGTCTGTCCGTCCGTTCGTGTGTCACAGCACTTTTTCTCGGTAACCGTATAAGCTACAAACATCAAATTTTATATATAAGTGTAAAGTGATGCCCTCTTCAAAGTTTCACGAAAAAAAATTTACAAGGCGCTTAAGGGGGCCCCCCATATAGGGGAGTGGTCCCTGAAAAAAAAATTTCATCAAAGTAAATATGGGTAAAAGGTTTTGATGAGAACTTTTCGAAACAGGGCTTGAACTGTTTTTTTTCCTCAGCGGGCGCACAGGACACGACAAATTTTGTGTCCCCCCCCCCCCCCTCGCGACTGGACACCTGTGGTCCAAAGAAACTGGAAAAATTATGGAGATAGCTGTTTATAAGTACAATAACAACAAATACCTTAGAAGTCAAAACTCACTCAACTATGAATAGTATGAACATTGAATTTCAAATTTTCTCCAATAAAATCGTATGGGTACCCTTAAATTCAATGAAAACCAAGTTTTAAATAAGGTCCTAATACTCTACAAGCTTGATAAAAATCCAATCATATTCACGGAAGTTACAGCCATTTGAAATTTCGCCAAATACAACAGAAATAGCACACAATTTTAGTATTTTAAAGACTTTCCATTGAATCAGACACTACCGTTTTGATTTGAATTTCTTGAAATTTTCAAATCAGATCAACAATATAATTTTTTTTGGAATTTATAATATGAGTAATTTTTGTTAGTTCGCAAAAATATGACGACCGTTGAAAGTAAAGAAGCAAGGGATTTTCTTATAAACGTGCACATCTCTTTGACATATTTCTTACCTTTATTAGGTAATCGCATTTCCCACATTGGGTACAAAATCCTTCTGACATGACCAAAGGTCTGTTTACTCAACTTGTTTCTTTTGCGAATTATCTAGTCCTAGAGTGATGGGGACGAGATTTTACAATTCATTTGCGACTCACACCTTTCATCCAACCAACGTCATGTGGTGGTTGAGTGGCAGTGATGCGCTCACCACCAGTCGACGTCAATCGGTTCAGTTGGAGAGAGCTGTCAAACAACCGTATCAGCTGGTTGGGACGTCTTCATCAAAATCTTGTATAATTTTAATAGAAATTTTTTTTTAATGCAAAGTAAATTGATTTGATTGTATCTTTATTGAAATCTCGTATCATGTTAAATTAGAAACGATTGATTGGTCTTTGTTTTTTGAAAACGAGGGTTGTAGAGCGAAAGTGTATGTTCCAAGAGCGTGTTATAATTGTGAATTTTCAGTGAATTAAACAAAAACATTGTAGATAAATTGAAAAGGTTAAATTTAATTACTACTGCTAGAACAAAGGAGTCCCGACGGAAAGATGATGACTCAAACAAGAAAGAAAACTCCAGTTTGATAAAACTTGACCGTAGGTGACTACAATTTTGAAAGTGTGGATAACTTTATCTACCTTGAAGCCAACCTGATTAAAAGTGGTACCAAAATGGTGAGATTGCCTTTTGCTTTGTACTTCGCATTCTAAGGCCCAGAGTTACGCACAGGAAAAAAACAGAATTTACAAAGCATTAGTCGAACCTGTGCTGTTATATGGAAGTGAAACAAGGACCCTGACGAGCGAATCTGAAAAAATTGGACGTTTTTGAATGCACAGTGCTTCCAAAAATTTACGGTCCAGTGAAACAAGGAACAACTTGGAGACTACGTTAAAACGATGAGTTGTATGAACTATTTGTTGATCTAAATCTTTTCTGTTGCGTAAAGTTACGTTAATTGCAATGGGCGGGCCATGTAGAAAGAATGTAAGAAGACCCGCTATCAAAATAACATTAAGGGGTAGAGCATAAGGTAGACGTCCAGCAGGAAGACCGAGAACTGGTTGAGAAAGCACGGTAGAAGCTGACAGCAGACCCTTGTTGGGAGCAAACAACTGTTGGACAACGTCAAGGAACAGTGGTGATTGATGGAGGTTAAACCTGCAGTCCAAAGCCCAGCTTGGGCTTTCACGCTATAAATGATGATGATAATTTTAATGAAAATATGTGAATAATATATATATATACATATATATATATATATATATATATATATATATATATATATATATGTATATATATATATATATATATATATATATATATATATATATATATATATATATATATATATAAACTTGCGCAGAATATTTCATTAATCGTTTATCAAGTTGTGACATAAAAAAACTAACTAGTAGCCAACATAAATCATGATTCTATTCTCATGATAATCTGTTCCGTCTTATGAAAGAAGATTTTAATGAATATATTATCCGCGATATGATATAAAATCCTTATCTTTTGAATTATGAAAATGTCCCGATCTAATTATGAGAAAGGATTATTTAACATTTATGCATAAAAAAACGTTTAGAATGATATCTATGTTGTTTTAAAAATCATTTACACAGAAGCAAAAAAACATTATTTACATTATTTCCCTTAATTTCGTTAAATCATTTTTCACTTCACATTTACAAAAAATTTTATTATATATTCAAGCGTTCTTATTTTTTTTAGCGTATTGTAAAATCATTTTACAATACCCTACTGAAATTGCGTCCTATCTGTCCGTCCGTCCGAAACATAAGATTTTGAAAGTAGGAGCAAATTGATGCCCTCTTCGAATTTTCACCACAAAAAAAAAAAATTTATAAGACCTTTAAGGGGGGTCTCTCCATATAGAAGAGTTGCATGTAGGCAATATGAGTATCAAATGAAAGGTCTTAATGACAACTTTTCAAAACCGGTCTTAAATGACAAATTTTGCTTTGAGAGGTGCAGGGGAAGGGGAAATGTACAAACATTTTGTGTTCTCCTTCGCAATTGGACACCCTTGACCCGAAAATCTGAAAAAATCACAGAGGTGTGACTTTAGGAGTACAAGGGTAAAAAAACCCTCAGAAGTCGAAATTCGACCAACTTTGTCAATAAAAGTACATTTTATAAATTTTACATTTTCGCCTATAAAATAAAGATGGGGGCCTTAGATTTCCCAAAACTTACAATTTAAGTTTTCTGAAAGTAATTGTATGTGTACTGAAAATTTCACAATGATTGAACAATAAACAGCTAAGTTATAGCCGATTGAATATTTAACAATCACAACAACATTAACACGTGATACTAGGGAGATACACGTTTGCAGCGGACCTAGACACTACAAATATGTAGGAGTTTTGATGAAAATTTTAGAAATGGCTGGTAATATTGATGTGTTATCATGACTAATCAAGCGACGAGGTCAAAATACTTAAAACAAAATGGTGGCGATTTTAAAATCATAATAACCATAATAATTCTTCGAATTCAATTTATGGAATCTGAATATTCGTCAAGTTTTGATATGCAGAATATTTTGTTTGATTTACTAATTGTTTCACAATACCCTTCTAGCAGGAGCACTCTCCTGTCACTTCAACTTGTTTTTTTTGGCTCTATGAAAAAAAAACGAGATATTTCTCGGTTGTCATGTATTCCAATGTTTTAACATTGCCTGGAGGCACATATAGGGATCGACGACGTGTGAAGTGAAGATCGCACGAGCCTTTTGCGACGATAAAAGAGTGAGTGATATTTAAAAAAAAGTATTGGATGAAAATTCAATGTTGTAATTGTTAATACTGTTTCCACAACTATAGCGTTGGTTATTTAAAAAAATGCACAGAACACAATTTTTGCGTCAACAAACAAATTGTAAATCTACTTTTCTGTTTTTCCTATGCACCATTAGAAGTTCGTATGAAAAAGAATTAAAACGATCGTTTACTCTAAATTGAAATTGAAATCTCACCAAGCTTAGAAGAATCTTTCAATATTTAAACTTTTCTTACGAAACAAAATTCAAGGTCCTTGCCAAACAAAAATTTTCGTTCCGACATCTCGGTTAATTGTATGCCAGAATAACTGACTTTTTATTGAAGGTGGAAGAAATCCTATTCAAAGATAATATGCCAATATGAATTGCAAACTTAAACATCCTCTTTCCTTCTATTACATATGCGTACTTTAGATTTTTCAGCGGCAATAGAAGCGTAAGGTGAGTATGACATCGAATAGGCGGGGTTCTAGGTTATCCGTGACTAAATAGTTCAGTGCTTTCGGCTTGGTTTGCGGTGTCGCAGTTTATAGTTAATTCTTTTGAAATCCCAAAACGTTTGTAAAATTTTTGAATACGCTTTGAGACGGTGACTTTCGACAGTGACTGAAAATTGTAACGAACATAGTCTACCGACGATTTAACTCACGACCGTATTCTTCTCTGAATTAGCCGGCCGATCAGCTCCCACCGCAGAGTAGACTGTAATTGCGAGAACCTGTTGACCTTAATGATACGGCTCGTTGACATGGCTCTAGATTGCATGTCTTGGAATCGCTGTGAGGATTGTTCACACTTCCCTCAAGTCATCGAAACGAGCGACGAAAGTTATTACACTTTCATTACTTGCATCGATTGGTGCAGGGGAAAGGAAATGTACGAAAAATATATTTTTTGCTTTTTTCAATTAGGCAACTTTTTTAGAAAATTATGAATAACTCATGCAAATAGTTTTTTTAGGGTTTTGGTAAAGAAATTTTACAAAACCCTACTAAAATCGCGTCCTGTCTGTCCCTCTGTCCGCCCGGTCACTTTTTCTTGCAAACTACTTCGGCTAGATAGATCAAATTTTGTATCCAGGTGTAAAGTGGTGCTCTCTTCAAATTTCAACCATAAAAAACTTGTATAAGGTATTTAAGCGGGGTCTCTCCATATTACGGAGTGGCCCCCGAAAAAAATGCCATCAAAGGTAGCCGACATGGGTATCAAGTGAAAAGTTTTGACGAGAACTTTTCAAAACAGGTCTTGGTTTGACACTTTTTGCCATGAAGGGCGCCCAGGCACGGGAAAGACACGAAAAATTGGTGTCTCCCTCCCCCCTTGCGATTGGACACATGGGATCCTAAAAATCTGAAAAAAATTATGAAGGTAGGTGTTTATGAGTAAAACAACAACAAATACCTTAGAAGTCAAAATTCACTCAACTTTGTTAATAATAGTATGATATTCAAATTTCACATTTTCCCCCATAAAATCGTGTTGGTACCCTTAAACTCCATGAAATTCGATACTTAAGTAGTCCTACAAAAGGTCCTTTTACCTTGTAAGTTTGATGAAAATTGAATGATCTACACAATAGCACATGATTTTGGTATTTTATGGACTTTCCATTGATTTAGTCTTTGCAGTTTTGGTTTGACCTTCTTGAAATTTTCAAGTAAGGTCAATAACATTAACCTACATGCATAAAGTGCCAGATACAACATGCATTGATGGTAAAACGAAGACTAATCTTATAGTATTGATATAAAGAGAAGGTCTTCCTATAGAATTAGATGCTCTATTTTATTTCAAATATCACAAGCAACTAGATATCAATCCAGGACAAGCACAAAAAGATCTTGAGACACGAGGACAGCATCACAAATTTTTTCGCCTGCAATAAAAATACTTCCTCCAAATGCATCAAAATGTTCTACCATAACTGTGGTGGTATGAGAAGTAAACTCAGCAAACTTTTTCTTGACGCTAAATGATGCCTTTAAACTGTCCTTGCTCTAACGGAAACTTGGTTGAATAACTCTTTTCGAAATGAAGAGATTCTCCATAGTAGTTGGACTATATATCGGAATGATCGAGACTATGAAAGTACCGGGTTGTCACGAGGTGGTGGAGTCTTCATCGTTGTACACAACTCGATATTGAGGGACGTCGTCGCTTCGACCACATAAAAACATTTTGAGTATACAATAGTTCGAATCAAACTTTAAAAAATTGACTTGTACATTGGTGCATTTTATATTCCTCCAAAGTCCAATGAGGTCGTTTACAATGATGCATGTGGAGTTATTGTATTTCTTCACTTGCTGGCCTTTCTAATGTAGAAGATAAAATTATTATACTTGGAGACTTTAACAGCTAAACTTTTTTTAATTGGATCATTTCACCCTTCTCACATCAACTTAATGTAAATCTATACGACAAATTTGCTCTACATTTGAAGCTTATCTAACGTCGCGTGGATATCGATCACTCTTTCGGATGGCTCCGATAGCTATTTAAATTACTTTTTGTGGAATCGTTGGCAGCTACATATAAATGAGTTGCATATTTTGAATAATAATTTTTCTGAAAAATTATTAGAGAAGAAAAATGTTAGAAGAAGGTGGTTTCGACGTGTGCACTAATTCTCCTCAGGCCAACACTCTTAGATACACACCGGTGATGGGGACCACCATGCTCAGAGGTGACGGAGTTAATTTTTTTTTTTTTCAATTTATTTTTAATTTTTCTACTTATGCAAACTCAATATGTTTTTGTATCTGCAAGTTATAATAATAATTTTTCAGAAAAATTATTATTCAAAATATGCAACTCCTTTATATGTTGCTGCAAACAATTCTATAAAAAGTAATTTAAATAGCTATCGGAGCCATCCGAAAGAGTGATCGATATCCGCGCGACGTTAGATAAGCTTCAAATGTAGAGTAAATTTGTCGTATAGATTTACATTAAGTTGATGTGAAAAGGGTGAAATGTCCAATTAAAAAAAGTTTAGCTAATACAAGTACTTACAAGAGAAATTTACCTTGAATATAACTTGCAGATACAAAAACATATTGAGTTTGCATAAGTAGAAAAATAAAAAAAAATTAAAAAAAAAATTAACTCCGTCACCTCTGAGCATGGTGATCGCCATCACCGGTGTGTATCTAAGAGTGATGGCCTGAGGAGAATTAGTGCACACGTCGAAACCACCTTCTTCTAACATTGTTCTTCTCTAATAATTTTTCAGAAAAATTGTTATTCAAAATATGCAACTCATTTATATGTAGCTGCAAACAATTCCATAAAAAGTAATGACTTTAACAGGCCCAATTTAACGTTTATAGTCGATGAATTTGATAATCGCCTCCTTCCAGTCAATCTTCTGGATGACAGTGATTACAACCTTGTTTCTACATTTTATGGCAATAATTTACAGCAAGTTGCTCCGACACCCAATTGCAATGGTTAATGCTTATGCTTATGACGATGTGGTGGATAATCCAACCAGTGAGGTGGAAAATCTTTTCTCAAACACCCTCCACCATTCCGCACTTTCGGTAGAATTTTCCACTGCTACAAACAGTCTTTCGTCCAATAACTTGATTGTATTTGATTTTCGCAATGGTGACTTCGAGGGCATTCAAAAGCATATTTTTAATATAAACTGGACTGCTATGCTTTCAACGTTAGATATAAATGATGCAGTAAATTTATTCTATCAGCACATCCTTGACACCTTTGAAAGACATGTTCCTAAAATCAAGAAAAAGGACAAATTACCAGAGCCCTGGCTGGATAGTGATCTTCGATCTTTAAGGAACAGAAGAAATAAACTGTATAAAATTATGCAAAGTAGATCTGATGTGAATGAAAAAATTAAAAGAAAGTACGATGAACTGTCAAAAAAATTTCAATTGAAGTCGCGCGAGGCCTATGAAGTACAGGGTTATCCATTTCGTGGTAGGAAAGTATAACCCTGCCGTTTGACATTTGTCAAAATTAAATGTCATCCAAAGCGTTTTTTTTAGTTGAAGGTTTGCCATTTAGAAATATGGATCGTTTCACAGTCAAAAAACGCGTTAAATTTATTAAATTTTATTATAAAAATGGTAATTCTGCTGTATCAACATTTAAGGCTTTACGAGCCGATGTCGGTCGACATAATCGACCTACACAGTAAACAGTGAGAAAATTTGAAGAGACTGGATTGGTTATTGATATTTCAAGGCCTGTGGATCATCGCAACGTTCGTTCTGCTGAAAATATCGCTGTCGTTGCTCAAAGTATGGAGAAATACCCGAATTTGTCGATTCCTCGACGTGCTCAACATTTGGGCTTGTCTTACAGCTCATTGTGGCGGATTTTGCATTTGCATTCGCATCTCCATCCATACAAAATCCAACTCACTCAAGAATTTAAGCCTCAAGACCATACACAACGCAGAATGTATGCGAATTGGGTAATTGAACAACAAGTCGTTGATAACGATTTTTCGAACAAAATTTTCTTCAGTGATGAGGCTCATTTTTTGCTCAGTGGTTGCGTAATAAACAGGATTGCCGCATATGGGGCTCTCAAAATCCTGAAGTGATTACAGAAAAGTCTTTGCATCCGGAAAAATGACCGTTTGGTGTGCATTATGGTCTGGTGGTGTTATTGGCCCGTATTTTCTTGAAAACGATCAAGGAAGAGCCATTCCAGTCAATTCTGACCGCTATGGACGGATGTTAACAGATTATTTTTGGAGAGAAATTGAGGATTATGATCTGGAGAACATGTGGTTCTAACAGAACGGAGCCACAAGCCACACAATACAGGCAATCGAGCACTTTTGCAAGAGAAATTTCCAGGACGCATAATTTTGAGATTGAGTGATGTCAATTGGCCCCCAAGATCCCGCGACCTACCACCTTTGGATTTCTTTTTATGGAGCTATGCAGAAGATCGTGTTTACGCAAAAAATCCTCAAAATCTTGAGCAATTGAAAACCAATATTCGTGAAGTTATGGCCGAGATATTGCCGGAAATGTGCCGAAATGTAATTGAAAATTACCTCGAAAGGATTGAGGCCTGTAAGAGGTCCCGTGGAAGATATTTGAGTGATGTTGTATTTCACATATAATGGCAAGGTTCAATCTTTATATTGAATAAAAAATTTTGTTTCCGTCTGAATATTTTATGTGTTTTCTTCAGCTTTACTTTACCAAACGTAAAATGGATAACCCTATATATGTTAATGTTATAGGTGAAAACATAATCAAAGACCCCACGAAATTCTTTGAATTTGTGAACATCAAGCGTAAAGCTCATGGCTATCCTAAATAAATGACCTTCCAAGACTGCAGTTCGACTCTCCCTGAAGAAATCAGTAATTATTTTGCAGACCATTTTCAATCAGTTTACTGTTCAGCAAACAATTTTCATAATTTTTTACCACTAGACACAGAATGTAGGCCTGTACTGCAAGAAATTTCAGTTTCAGAAGGTGACATATTCGACGCGATTGAAACTCTTGATTTGAATCATGGACTTGGCCCTGATTTACTACCTCCATATTTTTCATTTCAATGCATGGAATAATTAGTTTTACCTCTTTGCATCATTTTTAACAAATCGCTATCAAGTGGCGTGTTCCCAGCATACTGGAAATCCTCCTACTTAACTCCAATCCATAAAAAAGCAAAGGAGCCGTTGAAAATTATAGAGGGATTGCTATCCACTACCCTAAGATTTTTTGAAAAAATAGTATGTTCCAAAATATCACCTTTTATTGAATAGCATTTCAATGACCAACAGCATGGGTTCAGAAAGAATCGATCCACAACCGCCAACTTAACAGTTTTGGGCTCTAACATTCTTTGTGCAATGGAAAATTGGGAACAGGTTGACGCAATTTATACTGACTTCAGTAAGGCTTTTGACCGTGTCAGAATCGATCCACAACCGCCAACTTAACAGTTTTGGTCTCTAACATTCTTTGTGCAATGGAAAATTGGCAACAGGTTGACGCAATTTATACTGACTTCAATTAGGCTTTTGACCGTGTCAATTTGACCGTGTCAATACGATTTGGTCTCATAAATTGAATAAATTTGTTAAACGGAATTCATGTCTATTCCGGTGTTCTTCAAGGCAATCACCTCCTTTCTGAAGTGTTATCCGATAAACCACATTTATTTTATGCGGATGATCTCAAATTATATCATGTGATAGCATCCCAAAGTGATTCTTTGTTCCTGCAGGACAAAATAAATACTCTATTAGAGTCGTCTAGCAAAAATCTTATATATTTGAATTTTGAGAAATGCCAGGTGATAAGTTTTTCTCGGAAAAGAACAATTGTATTATCTGATTATCACCTCAATGGTGCTAAGCTTTCCAGAGTTGATAGCGTAGTTTCTTGGTGTTCACTTGGAATGAAAACTCCGCTTTAATTTGCACTACGATGAGGTTCTCTGCGAAGCGAATAAGCTTTTTGGTTTCATCAAATGATGCGCGAAAGAATTGAAAAATGTTTGGGTAACGAAAACCTTATACACATCATTATTGCGCCCGATTCTGAAATACGCTTTTCTTGTTTGGAATCCGGTCTTTGATTTTCACTAAGAGAGGTTTGAGCCGGTTCAGAAACAATTCCTACTGCTTGCTCTGAGATCCCTCTATGATCCAAAAATTTCCATAATTTGCCATCATACGATAACCGGCTTTCCCTTCTCAATATGACACCACTTGCCTCGCGTAGAATCACATTATACTCTTGCTTTGCTTTTGATGTCGTTAGAGGAACCGTTAAAGTCCAATATCTTATCGAAAAACCACCTTAAACGAGCCAGTAAGATTTAAGAGATTTTCACCTTTGCTCGTAGAAATTAAACATCATACTATCTATGGTGATAATGAGCCGTCAAATAGGTGTGTCAAAATTCTAAACAAGATGAGCCATCTTTATTCCCCAACCATATCCAGATCCCAATTTAAATTCAATTTATCGAACTTCCTCGGTTCCTAATCCTTTACGGCAAATGTAAATTTATATTGTAAAACAAAAAAAATTAACAAACTGTGCGACGTACTTTAATAGAATGTAAAAGAATGTATACCTTGTTTGGTCAATAAATAAATAAAAATATTTTCGGAAATTCATGATATGAGTAATTTTTGTTGGTTTGCAACAAAAAAATGACCGTTGAAAACAGAAATACAATAGGCTTTTTTTTAAAACGTGCACCCCTCTTTGTCATATTTCCTGACTTTGTTCGTTACTTCCATTATTCCTCATCCCAAAATCCTCCCCCCCCCCTCCTCCATTAAATGGTTGTAAAGGCTCTTGGGGTGAACATTGGGTTTATTGGTTCCCCAATAATGTAAAATTGAATGTCCAGAAATGCTTATAACTGTAAAAACATCTACAGCTCTGCCACTAAATCCTACTTACACCTCCAAATCTTCCGTACCTGATAACGGAATCGACGTAATAGCCATGCCGCCGGAATGGAGGTTGGGCGACGGGCTGACTCTCCGTCCCTGGAAAACCTTTAATTGTTTCAAAACCTGAAGATAGGCTACGGAATGGATTGGACTCACGACAACGACCTCGCAAACAAAAAAAAGGACTATGGCATTGGATCTTGGAATGTCAGATCACTCAATTACCCTGGCGCTGCTAAGGACGTTTTACAACAGGCCAGTCAATATTAATTAAAAAAACTGACAGTCCAGGAATCGAATTGGACTGGAAACGATATTCAAGACATGAGATCGCACATAATATTCAAAAGTGGGAAGCCTACTGGAAAAAAGAAATTCGGAGTGGCCTTCATTGTGGGAGTTCAAATCGTACGTTAATGATTTTAAGGTAGTCAATGAACGGTTGTGTACGATCCGTATAAAAGCGAAATTCTTCAAAATCTGGCTGATTAATGTTCACGCCCCGACCGTAGAGAAGGATGAAGAAACGAAGGAATCGTTTTAACAATCACCTGGAAAGGCTGGTCGACTCATTGCCCACAAACGACACAAACATTATTCTGGGTGATTTCAACGCTAAAGTTGACAATGAACTATCTCCTTGGGGAAAGACTGGAGGATATAGCCTCCACGATGCAACTAATGACAACGGCCAGCGCCTGCTTGACTTTGCATGTAGCAGAAATCTAGTCATACGTTCGACTTGCTTCCCACATCGACACATTCATAAAATGACCTGGGTATCACTGGATGGCAACACACTAAACCACATCGATCATGTTCTGATCCAACAACGTTGGGCCTCGAGCATACTTGACGTCCGTACATACCGAGGTGCCGATTGTAATTCAGATCATTGCTTGATCAAATTAACCTATCAATGTCGTATGACAAAGGCATATTCAGCGAAGAGCAGCCCGCTACAAAAATTTGACATCGAAAGGCTCCAAACGGCGTCTGTGGCCAGACATTTAACGGAGACCCTCGACAACCAGCTGGCTTCCGTCTTATTAGACGCATCGTTAAATACGAGCAACGAGCTCTGGATGGAAGTGAAAGCGGCTATCAGGACCGTGGCAGAATAGACGATCGGACATCAAGCCCGGCGCAAAAGAAATGATTGGTTCGTAGATGAGTCCCAGAATGCGTTAGATGAAAACAATCAGGCGTACAAATAATTCGTAGGTAGGAAAACCAGGGCGAAGAGAGAAATCTCAGAAGAGTAGCGAATAAGATAGTTGGATTAAGAAAAGAAATCACTATGACTACCAATTGAGAAGTATAGATGTAAGTTTAGCGAGCAACAACACAGGACAAGCATACAAAGTAGTGAAAAGTCTGAAACGTGGTTATCAGCCCAAAATCACGCTCTGTCGTGATGACAGTAGCAATATAATCGCTGATGAAACCAAGATTAAGGAAAGTTGGGCATCATACTTCAAGAGCTTCTTTAATCCTCCGCACAGGTTCAGAACATCGGAGCCTATAGATGTCCGCGGTGACCTTCAATTGGCCCCACTAACTCTGGATGAAGCTTGTTTCATCATCAAAGCAAAAGGAGTAATAAAGCGCCGGGCATCGATGCGAATCTAGTGGAGCTCATCAAATATGTTGGCAGTAGTGTTCATCAAGGTATTCATCCATCCAGTACATATGGCAACAAAGAACATATGCCGAAAGAGTGGAGCAAATCAATTATATTCCCTATCCACGTGAAAGGTGACAAGCTACAGTGCGAAAATTATAGAGGCATATCACTACTTTGTACGGTGTACAAAATATTTTCTAATATCTTAGAAAATTAAGTCAGATCATACGCCAACAGTATTATTATAGATAGATAGATCAACAACACCCCAATTCTTCACAGTCAAGCAGGTACTTGAAAAATGCTGGGAGTTCAACATAAACGTACACCAAATTTTCGTTGACTTTAAGCAAGCATACAACAGTATTGATTGTAACATACTGTACCAAATAATGCTTGGTTTTGGCATCCCAGCCAAATTAGTCTGTCTTACCAAAATGAAAACAACTTCGACAACCTCCCAAGTCCGTATCAATAACCAAATCATCGATGCCTTTGACACAAATATCGAACTAAAGCAGGGAAATGGGCTGTCCCCATTGCTTTTCAATTTGGCTCTGGAGTACGTCATACTGAAGCTACCCGTCGATACGCGAGGTATATTACTATACAAGTTGAGCCAAGTAGTAGCCTATGCGGATGATATCAACATTCTGTCACGGTCATTAACAACTGCCAAAGAACTTTTCCTGAAACTCGACAGCGAAGCAAAACTAGTAGGGCTACAAATCAATGAAAATAAAACAAATTTCATGACGCAGTCAAGGAAAAATACCTCCAATACAGAAAAAATATCACATTTGGCGAATACAGCATTAAGAATGTTAGCAAATTTATATATTTAGGTGCCAAAATAACGAAAACAGACAACGAAAGAGATGAAATACGCCGTAGAATACAGCTCGCAAATAAAATATTTTATTCAGTATTGACAATCTTGAAGATCAGCTGCATACACAGGAAAACAAAGCTCCAAGTATACAAATCTGTGACAAAACCTGTGTTATGCTATGGGTGTGAAACATGGACCCTAACCCAAGCATCCGCAAATATATTGAACGCCTTTGAGTGACGGGTCCTAAGGCGAATAATCGGAGCGAAGCTTGACGGGGACCAATGGCGAATTTGACACAACTATGAGCTGTATGAAATTTTTGACGAATCAGAGGTCTCAACGATTATAAGACTGCGGAATCTGCAATGGGCTGGCCACATGAATCGTATGGACGAACAACGGATACCCAAGAAGGTATTCGTTGGGAGAATTCAAGGCCGGAGGCCAATGGGGAAACTGAGGAAACGTCGACGAAGACAGCCCATCGCTGCTCGGATTTTGGAATCGGAAGACGTAGTCAATGGACCGAGACGTTGGAGGCACTGTTTGCAGGAAGCGAAGGCCCGAAAGGGGCTGTAGTTCTAAGAAGAAGAAGAAGAAAATTGGCAGTTAACACATTTTCCCATAAAAACCGTGATTATGCTGGAGGCCCAACGTTGTTCGATCAGAACATGATCGAGCTGGTTTTGTGTATTGCCATCCGGTGATACCCAGGTCATTTTATGAATGCGTGGATGTGGGAAGCAAGTAGAACGTATGTCTATATTTCTGCTACATGCAAAGTCAATCAGGCACTGGCCGTTGTCATTTGTTTCATCGTGGAGGCTATATTATCCAGTCGTTTCCTGATGAGATATTTCATTGACAACTTTAGCGTTGAAATCACCCAGAATTATTTTTGTGTCGTTTGTGGGCAATGAGTCGACCAGTCTTTCCAGGTGATTGTAAAACGATTCCTTCGTCTTTCGTCCTTTTTTTCGGTCGAGGCGTGAACATTAATCAGCCAGATTTTGAAGAATTTTGTTTTTATACTGATCGCACACAACCGTTCATTGACTGCTTTAAAATCAATAAGGTGCGATTTGAACTCCCTATCCACAATGAAGGCCACTCCGGATTTTCGTTTTCCAGTAGGCTTCCCACTTTTGAATATTATGTGCGATCTCATGTCTTGAATATCGTTTCCAGTCCAATTCGATTCCTGGACTATCAGTATTTTTAATTGATATTGACTGGCCTGTTGTAAAAGGTCCTTAACAGCGCCAAGGTAATTGAGTGATCTGACATTCCAGGATCCAATGCTAGAGTCCTTATTTTGTTTGCGAGGTCGATGCCATGAGTCCAATCCATTCCGAGGCCCATCTGAAAGTTTTGAAACAATTAAAGGTTTTCCAGGGACGGGGAGCTAGCCCGTCGCCCGACCTCCATTCCGGCGGCATGGCTATTACGTCGATTCATTATCAGGCGCGGAAGATTCGCCTTCACCCTCTTACGTCCTCACAAAGGAGGTGTAAGTAGGATTTAGTAGCAGAGCTCTAGATGTATTTTCGACATACAATGTTACATTTTTGGAGAACCAGCAAACCCAATGTGTACCCCGAGAGCATTTACAACCATCTAATTGGGGGGTTCGGGATGAGGAATCATGGAAGCTATGGGTTAAGGAAGCAAAGGGTTCCCTCCTCCTTTCTCAAACGGGCTTAGGACCGTCTATGGCGGAGTTATTAAAACTGTATATTGCTCTTTAAATCAATGAAATTAAAAATTCAGGATGTCTTAACGAAGTTCCTTTGTTCTATGAATTAAGAAAAGGTCATATTTACGAAGGTAATACCGATTTCTTTGATTATCGCAACAAAATACGGGTTTTCTGCTCTGTGAAATTTCGATTGAATCAAAAACTAGAGTTATTATTGAATATTTTCAAAATTTTTAGATAATATGAATAACTCAATTATCTTTAGCTGAAGTTTAATTGATGGCCGCTTAGAATAGAATAATATAAATTTCCTTTTGAATCAAGTATTTGATGTACATGTATTGAATTGTTTCTTGGGTTTATTTATCTTTAGAGTGCTGTTGTCTACCAAATTTATTTGAAATTAATCATAAAATTTAATATCTTCTTAGGTAGTCTTTCTTGGAAATCATATATTGGAATCGCTTCAAAGGTAGTTGCGATGAATTGAAATTTCTTTAAATAAGTTCACTAGAACAAATTTGTCCCAAATTATGGTTGGCAAATATGTACATCGCTGTCTACCGTTTGCAATGTTTCTAAACTCAATTATATCATCATCTACTTCCATTTACTTAAAACGTCTCCTTAATCGATTTCGATAAAAGGACCAGCTGTTCCCCCACTCTGCATTACATCCAATATTTAGAATGTCTTCTAACCTTCGATACTCCGCACTTACACGCGCTCATTGCATTACTTTAAACCAGATGAAATCTTATTAGAGCGTCTTTAAGATACCACCTTACGTACCACCCTCATACCAACTGAGTTAACTCACCTTGACTATGGAAGCCAGCTTGTTGGGTAGCTTATGGAGATGTGCCAGAGTAAAGTATACGAACGTGTAAAAGTAAAATATATTTAAATGCAATCATGTTAAGTGTATTGTGCTATGAAAATCCTTTATGCGAAACGAGAAAGTTCGCAACTATTTACGTTAAAAACGGAAGAAGCAATAATGGACCGCGAAAAAGTATCTTCTTCAGGAATTTCTTCACCGCTAGTATATTGTGCTTGGCTCCTTCAAGTTTCGGTGGGTAAGAGTATGTAATGCGTTCACCCACCTCCGATGTGGATGCTCGTGTGGCGTGTGAGCTTTGAATTTTGTCCTGTCAACTTTGCATGCATTTAAGACAGAGAGTGAAGGTAAGTGAAAATGGTGAGGATAAGTTGATGGAATTATTTGCATTTCTTGTTGATTTTGGTATTCTGTCACACTTTTTGCACTTATTCTCTTGTTTGCATATAATAGAGTTGAAGTATATTTATAATACTAGTAGCTGGGGGTTTATGTGAGGATATTATTCAATCGCTGTTTGGTAATGTTTAATTGTATTGGGACCGTCAAATTCGATAGATTCTGTAAATTAAAGCTAGTTTTCATTAATTTCTTCACCTGACAAAAAAAATCGATTGGCATTTCAATTGATTTTATTATCTTGCAGAGTTGATAATGTATGATGTGTCAACGATTCTTTTTAATTTAGTATTTAAAACTCATTACATTCGGAGTATGTCTTGTAAAGCTTTGAAATACTTTCCATCCTTTAATTTAATTTAGTGGCAGTTCATATTAATTCAGAAAAAAAAGCTAATTGTTCAGAAATCATTCATACTTTTTCAATTCACGCGTCCTTCACAATTTTGCAGAACAAAGTGAAATTGCATATATTAAAATTTGCGGTTTTTATGTTGAAGTCTCCTGACCTAAATTCTTTTCTTTCAGTTCTCGTGCAAATTGCACAATAATTTGAAACCATTCCACCCGTCCTCCTCACATCGTAGTTCATACTTTACATTAGGGATGTGGATTGCTAAAATCTTCAACGAAGATAAATTGCAACATGCATCACACTTATGGCCAGACACATTCTCTGATTCACCGCGCATTTATTGCGCTCATGCTGTAAACAATGCAAGAACGAGTTGCCTTCATGCGGCAGCATTGCAGATTTATATCCTTTACAATGGGCCCGATTGTTCTCACTGAATTTATATTTGAGCCTGTGACCGTGCCGCAAACGTGCAATTGTGCAACTATGCGTATACTGAACAAAATGCAAAGCAGAATATATGTTTATGCATATATGAAGAAAGAAGCCCTCCAGGATAGACTTGACGGCAATCACTGTACATTTTTTAAAAGGACATTCATTTGCTATTTTCGAATGCTGGTCACTTTTATTTAAGGGGGTGGACTTGTTTAATAAAAAAGGCGCTTGCAAACTTGAATATGCTCTATAAATTTTAACTATGTGTGATTTTATTAGCATAGGATTCATTTAACAGAGCTTGATAGTATGGGAAAAGTTAGGCTTGGAGTTGATGTATGCAATTAGTAGAAATATGTACATGCTTATAAATATTTATTTGGAATTACTGCACTTTTATACTGGTGACTCAAATTATTTAGACTACATCGGGAATTCTTGTTAAATTAACTAATCTCACAACTTCATTCCACAAATAAGTAAAACTGCCTAAAAGCTGTGTAAATATTTGTGTCCAACTACAAAATCCTCGTCGTAATAACAGCTGTAAATGTATGAATGAATTAAACGATGATCGGTGGAACTAATGTTGTCCTTAAAGTATATTCCAAATAAGATTTTTCTACTTTAGTGGTGAAAAACACTGAAACCTCAGGTGGTTTTTAATTTTTTAAATATTGTTTTTATTGAAACTCAATGCAAACTTGTAATGATTTTTAACTTTCGTTTGTTTGTTCGAGATTTATCGAAGTCTTGAACCGTGACAACAGAATGTACCCCTCATGTCCACAAATCCGGACACTCTCAGTCTACTCCAAGGTAGCTGGGGGATGGTACGCAGTTACGTAATATGAAGTAGAGTCATTGTAAGTTGTTCGAAGCATTTTAAATCAGGCATTTAAACCGGTGGCTGAGTTTTGTGATGCGGACTTAGTCTGCTCCTGTAAGACCTGTGACCGAAACTCCTCTCCAAACAAGCTTGCTGGCTTGCAGCTACCTTTTTATGTGGTAGGCAGGTAAATGCTATTTATGCACAGAGTGTGAGACTCCCATGCGCGACCGGACTACCCACCAAACACCTCCCCTGTCAACCTGAGAACCCAGCCTGGAACCATTTGACACATTAATTCGGGCCACGTCTCGTTTTGTTACGCCGCGGGGCGCCTTCAAGCTGGGGAGTCACACTCCTAGCGGGAGGGGAGAGGGGAAGAGGAAATGCCAGAAGAGCGATCCCTCAGCCCCAGCGCCTCCAGCTGCTGTGAGTCCCTTTTATATTTTAGGACTGCCCGAGCATAATGTGCCACCTGGTTCCATTTGTCAACCGATTCGAGCATCACCGCAACTATATTATCCGGAGTGAGCTCTTCCGTCTCCCTGTAGAGCCCCCTTTGCAGCCTGACCCATTTGGTACACGCAAAAAATGTGTGACAGGGATTGTCCTCCTCTCCTGGGCAAAACCGACAATCGAGGGACCGTGACTTCCCGATCTTATGAAGGTAAGACTGAAAACACCCATGCCCGCTCAAAAGCTGGATCAGATAGAAGTCAGTCTCACCATGCCTTCAATTTAGCCATGGTCTCACATCCGGAATGAGACACGCAGTCCACCTTCCCTTCGTGCAATTCACCCAAGACTGCTGCCAATCGTTGAGTGAGCGCTGTCTCTCCCTGCGGACAACTAACTCCTTCGCATCCTCGTTTCGGCGCAAGTAAATAGCGTGGCGCTCTCTAACCAAGAGGGCGACAGGTATCACGCCTGCAATCACTCTCACCGCCGAGTTGGAGACTGTTGGGTACGAAGATGCAATTCTCAGTGCTCCTCTTCTCTGTACCTGTGCCAAACGTTTTCGGTATACCTCCTTGCTGAGAGCGTCGCCCACTACCTCTGCTCCGTACAGTAGCACTGACCCTACAGCACTCATCAAGAGGCGTCTTCTTGATGGACTCGGTCTTCCTACGTTGGCCATAAGTCGACTAAGAACCAATATTCCCGCAGAAGCCTTCTGCCCTGATTTGCTCAGAGAAACTCATCTTCGAGTCGATCAGTAGCCCCAGGTACTTCACCGCTGGCTTCGATGTGATTTGTAAGTCGTCAATACTGATCATCCTTACTCTAGGGATTCTCGTTTTTGTCAAGATGACCACTTCGGTTTCTTCCAGTGCTAAACTGAGCCCGCGAGCAGTCATCCAGTCCCTCACTCGGCGCATTAGCATACCTAGCCTAAGTTGCGCTTGTTCAACGGTACGTCCAGCAACCAGAGCCACAACATCATCCGCATAGCCGACCAAGCGCGACTCATCTGGCATCTCAAGTCTCAGTGGCCCGTCGTAAGACACGTTCCATAGGTCCGGACCAAGGATAGGTCCCTGGGCAACAGCCGATGTAATTTCCATCATTCGTTGGCTCTGTGTCGTGTCTTAGAGCAGGCTTCGGTCCTTTAGGTAGTTCCTCAAAAGCCGCATTAGATATTCTGCAACTTGAAAAGAGTTTTCCAGCGTGTCCAGAATATCCACCCATCTAGTGGAGTTGAAGGCATTCCTGACGTCGAGTGTCACCAACAGGACGATCCCTCGCTTGGTGCGACAATATGCTCCTGCCTTTTGGACTGCGTTCACCACCTCTGCAATCGCATCAACGGTAGAACGTCCTGCTCTAAAGCCGTACTGCCTAGGAGATAGGTCCCCAGCAGCACGAATCGCATCACTGAGTCTTCCCTTGATGAGTTTCTCTAGCACTTTCCCAGCCGTGCCTAGCATGCATAATGGGTGGTATGCAGACGGTAATTCGGGATTTCCCTTCCCCTTGCCGATCAGCACGAGCCTCGCCATCTTCCATCGTACCGGGAAAACCCCGTCCCGAGGGCAAGCGTTGAATGTGCTGAGCAGCAAGTCGGGATAATGGTGATAGATGAGCTGCAACACCTCAGCTGGAACACCATCTGGACCTGGAGCCTTCCTCGCTTTCAGGGAGAGGACTGCCTCCTCCAGTTCCAGCTGTGTGAAGAGTGGGCACTCGACTGCTGTTTCACCATGGACAGCGTCAACACGGACGGGATGGGCAGTGAAAAGTCCCCGCACTATCGCGTCCATCTTTTCCGTGTCATGTATACAAGGCATCCGTAGGGCACCAAGCTTCCGCATGACCAGCTTGTAGCCAAGGCCCTACGGATCCTTGTTCACATTGTCCACTAGGTCTTGCCAGCAGCAAGCCTTGATACTGTTGATCAGTTTGCGAAGGCATTTCCTGGCTGACTTATATGGTGCCACCTGGTTGCATGCCTCGTCGCGGTTCCGTGCCCGTTGAGCCTCACGTCGAAGCTTGTGACACTCCCTTCGCTTTCCAGCGATTTCAGTTGACCACCAGTACACTGGGGGCTTGCCGTGCCGGGGTCTTTGACGGGGCATAGAAGCGCAGCAAGCAGTCGTGATGATGCTCATAGTAGAGTTCACCACGTGTTGAGCTGCCAGTTCTTCCGTCCCCTCCAAAGCTCCCTGCAGCCGCTGACCTGCTGTGAGCACCTCGACGAACCTCTCGACGTCCATTCCTCCGATGTTCCATCCAGTTGTAGAAGGCCGAGAGCACGGACGTCTGGAGACAGCATCACTGATCTCAATGCACTGATGATCACTGGCAGAGTAGTCCTCTAATACTTTCCAGTTGTGTATCCCCCGTACTAAGGACTGCGAGGCGAATGTCACGTCCAGTATGGTTCCTTCGCAGCCAATACATCGGAAAGTCAGTGTATTTCCGGAGTTTAGTACGACAAGGCCCGTTCTGGTCGCCATTTCCAGGATTCGTTTTCCCCGCGGATCCATCTGAGGCATGCCCCATTCGATTGCTTTAGCGTTGAAGTCGCCCCCAATGAGCACTTTGCCCTCTGCGTTCGAGACAGCGCCCTCTAAAGCATTAAGCTTGGCTTGGAAAGATGAAATCGACTCGTTAGGCGTTAGGTACACACTAAAGAAAGTGACCCCTGAGCACTGAACCCACGCGAAGCCATTCCCTCGTCCACAACTCTCCGCTTGAAAGTCACTGTTCCGAACCCAGATGGCGGCTGTACCAGTTTCATCAGAATACCATAATGCAGGACTTCTATTATGGTGTTGCTCACTCAGCAGCAAGAAGTCGGCTTTCATGTCCCTCGCAAACTGCTCAAGCAGATTTTGGGCGGTTAAACTGCGGTGTAGGTTTAGCTGCAGGATGCGGGTCATCGAAGCTTTGATTTTGCCTTGGCTAGGGCTTCCTGAAACACCCGGCATTTTCGTGATCCCAAGACGTGTCCAAAATCAGGTTTTGGATCAGCATCCTCGCAAAGAGTACAGTGTGCCTCCTTCGAACACTCTTTTCTTTTATGTCCCGTTTCACCGCCTTTGAAACATACGGAACTCCTTTCGGGTCCTTTGCATACTTGTGTGGTATGACCATAACCAAGGCATTTGAAACATTGAAGAGGCGTTGCTCTTCGCCGTATCGTACAGACAACCCACCCTATTCGTTCTTTGCCCTTGTTCAGGAATTGTTCGGCATCCTTTTTGGTTAAGTCACCTATGGCTATGTGTTGCCCCCTGTTGTTTTCTGGTATCAGTCTCGCTTTGATCCTTCCCACGCTAGGGACCTCCCTTTTGATGGCCGCTTCTACCTCGACCAGATCCGTCACGCAGTCAATGCCTCGTATTTCGATCGTTGCCATCGGCTCGAGCGGGGCTATAGTTGCGCTTTTGCCGAGGACTTTCTTTACTGCGTCACAGAATGCTTGTTTATGACCGGTCTCTGCTCCGAATTCGACCAGTATGCAGCCCGACCGCGTTGGCCGTACTGTTTTAATGGTAATGTTGGTGTCTTCGGGCCTTACGTTTCCCCTGATGCCCCGCAGTACTTCCGCGTAGGATCGGCCATCTTGAAGCTTTACGAGCAGTGCCTGCTGCTGGGGTCTTTGTCGGGGCTTCTGCGTCTCCTGTTTTGCATCAGGTCCTTTTTTTGATTGGGCGTCCATGCGAACTTTACTTTGGGGCTTTTTCTGAATGAGTTTCTTTGCGGCTTACTTCGCTCCTTTTGTAAGCACTATCTGGATCCCGTGATCTGGTGCTCCGCGCCCGTTAATTGCGTCTTCCTTCCTTCTTTTATCCCGGTTTCCTTCGATTGGGCTAGACGCCATTCTTTTGTTGACTTTTAATGGTGGAGCTATCTGCATTTCGCCTTTAGATTTCACCCCAAGAGCTTCTTTAGCCTTCTGTTCATCTTCAGCCCTTTACCAGCTCCTCCAATAGTTCCCTATACGATCTAGGAGCTCCTCTAGTTCAAGGAGCCCCACCTTTGCTGCTTCGCTGATTTTTGGGGTGTCGCATGCAGATTGTATTCTTTACAAAACATCTCCCACTTTTCAGAGTAGCCTTTCTTCTTCGTATCGCTGGGCCGCAATTATACCTTGCAACCATCCTTGGGAGAGGTTATCGCTTTCCGTTTCCGAGTGCAGTACTTCCGCCACGTTTTCGATGTTGGCGGTGCAATCACGCGGTGTCTGGTCACTCGTTGCTTTTAGTGCCGTAATATCCTCGTTGGCTTCTGGATTTTTCGTTGCAGTGTCGGGATTTGCGACCCTTGCATCGGTCGCTTCGGTAATGATCGCAGCAGTGACGAATATTTGGTGCTCTTTATATTATCTTCTTCCGAGGCTCGAACACCTGAAGCGTCCTGCAGAGTTTCCCGCTTTTCCTTAATAGGACGCTCTGGCGTTCGCATCATTTTTTTGCAGCGCCCCAACGTCACAGGAATCTCAGTTTGAACCAGACTGTCTGCTATTCTCCGTTTTTCGTCTGCCTTGACCGTCATTGTGTTATTCTTCGCTTTTGTCGTGGTTTGTACCGCTTTTGATGTACTGTTAACATCGTGGCTGCAACCTCTGGTTGCGTGGTCGTTACTTTTTTTTGTTTCTTCTTTTGGATGTTTTTGATCTTTTGATTTTGTTTGCTCCATTTTATTGGGTCCCCCCTCGGAGCCGCTATCTCCGTTCGTGCGTGTAGTCACCTTTTTGGTCCGATGATTATCTTTGCAGAGCAGGGAGGCCATGCGAGGGTTGGCACAAGCCCTTATGGGGACAAGTACTCAGAGCCAGACCAGCGCTAATCGGGAGTCCGTCTCAACCGAACCTACACCACCAACCCACTGGTGCGAACTTCGAACGTACTCCGAGGCCTGCCAAGGTTTTACCGGGACAGAGACGGTATGATAGTTGAATTGCAGCAGTTCACACACGAGTTTCACCTCGGCGCTACTGTGCAAAGCAACTAGGTCCAAACCAACACATCCGCCAGCCCAAAGCATGAATTCCAGTTCGTTGTCCAAAGCGTAGTCCAGATACAATAAGAGTCGTTACCTGTCATCCCAGGAGGGAACCCCCCATATCCTCGGGTCCGTTGGGGCGGCACTCCCCAAAGAATGCTAGCCTCCAAGAATGTTCTTGTCGACCGGCTTTCTCCCTGCGGAGTTTCCTCGGGTACGTGGTGGCGGAACTCCCCAAAGAATGCTAGCCTCCAAGAGTGCTCTTGTCGACCGGCATTCCCCCCGCGGTGGTTAAAGGTTAAAGGTTAAACACAAGTCAAACGTATGTGACTAAGAAGTTGGATCTACGAATTATTTATGACTAATATTACATATTATTTAGTTATTCTTCGTTCATTTACATTATCTAAATACTCGTATATTTATAGTATATATTAAATTTTCGCATTTCCAGATTATATCTTGCAGCCATATTACTTTTAAATTTTTTCTTCATATTGTCAGAGTATAAAAAGGGAAATGAAAACATGGGTGGAAAAATAAACATAAAATATACTTCAAATATTATATGCTACACATTTCTTTGAATTTATTTAAAATACGCAACGTAACTATGGCGTCATCGGTGCATAGCCATTGAATTATTTATGCTCAAGTTCATCTACTTGTTGCGAGAGTGCATTTAATTAATTGCCAAAAACATACATATGATATTAATATTGCTACTTTACTTTTTCACATTTTGATCCTTATAAAAGAAAATTAAAATAATTTTAACGGTGTGAGAAGATATGATCATTTTTACTGAATTGTGTGGTATATACTTTTAAGTCGTTAAAATGTCATTAGTTTTCGATTTAAAAGGTCAGGAAGCAAATTAAAATTAAACGTAGTACAAAAAATGAGGAGCAAACATTCGGAAAATCAGATTTCAGTCGATGTTATGTTTAACAATTCTTAGCAAATTCAGGTTTTCTGGCAATGAAAAGTCGTGGCGAGAAATAAAATGCAAAATTTATATCAAGAAAGAAAATTAGCGAACTCAGACTACTGAGCCAAGAAGTCAAAAACAACCCTTGGCACTTTAGGAAATCAACTAGATATAGAGACGCGATTTAGTTGCAATTATTTGAACAGTCTAAAGTAAATTATTTTACAGGAAAGTTTGTATACTACTAAATGTGTAAAAATTGAATCTACAGCACATAAATGACAAAGATATGCACTCGCATGGTAAGTACAGGGTTTTCTAATAAGAAGTGTTATATTTATATTAAAAGAAAAACGCCATTTTTTAATAGAAATGATCAAATGTTTATTTCATTGTAAAGAAAAGGGTATGCCGTTCAATAACATCAGGCAAATGACTACCATGGCCACGCTTACAGGACCATATCCTTTTCATGAAATTTTCCATAACCAAACCACAAAGTGGCTGCCCTAAATCCTCGATAGTCTCACGAATTCAATCCTTGAGGTCTTGCCTGGACGCTGGGCTGTTAGCGTAGAGCTTTTATTTCACGTGGGCCCAGAGAAAGAAGTCACAAGGTGTTAAATCACAAGATCTCGGGGGCCAATTGTGATCACCTCTTCGAGAGATAACACGGTCCGGAAACTTTTCCCGTAAAAGATTAATTGTTTTGAGGCTTGTGTGGCACATAGCGCCATCTTGTTGGAAGTAAACGTTGTCCAGATCAATATCATCCAATTTTGGCCGTAAAAAATCATTAAGCATCTTTTGATCACGCAATCCATTCACCATAACTGTTGCTCAAGCCTCATTTTCGAAAAAAATAAGGTTCAATGACTCCGCCGGACCATAAACCGCACCATACAGTCACACGTTGAGGATAGAAAGGCTTCTCAATAATAATTCTTGGGTTTTTCGAGCCCCAGATGCGACTATTTTGCTTGTTGACGAAGCCACCGAGGTGGAAATGGGCCTCATCATTCAAGATGATTTTTCGA
Organism: Odontomyia ornata; assembly: GCA_963969285.1. Lineage (NCBI taxonomy): Eukaryota > Metazoa > Arthropoda > Insecta > Diptera > Stratiomyidae > Odontomyia > Odontomyia ornata. The sequence continues at coordinate 201,117,215 of OZ017741.1, forward strand.
TGGAATTCCGGATCATTTTCATGCATTTCAAGGACCCAATCAGCAAAGACACGACGTTGTTGATGATCGATCGGCGTAAGTTCTTGTGTTAACCGAACTTTATAAGCATTAAGACCCAAATCCTTATGCAAAATACGGTGTAATGACGTTTGTGGAATGTCTAATCCCAAAAAACGACGAGAAATGGACAAACCTGGGTTTTCTTCATCACTTTCGGCTACATCAGCAATATTCTCGGCTGTTCTTGAGTGATATGCACGGGTTTTATTCCTCACATCACAAAGTTGTCCCAACAGCGGTCCGACAAGGTGCTTCACGACGACCCAAAAATGTTCGAGTTTTACGAACCGTCTCTCCCAAATTTTCACCATTTTTATAGTGAATTTTAATAATTTCAGTGCGTTATTGAAGGGTGTATTATTCTATTTCTATTAATAGTGTAGTTTTTACTTGTCAAATGTTAAAAAATAACAGCTTCGAAAATGATATCTACCGAAAAAACGGGCTATTCAAATTAACACGTCTTATTGGAAAACCCTTTATCTTCGCTTTCTAGATTACCAGAGTCACCTAAGAAGAGGTCCAGCACGCTGATTCTCTGCCGCAAATTACCTTTCATTAGCGGCTAGACCATTTTCTCATGTCAAAGCCCATGTTTAAGGTAGTGTAAAATAATTTTACACAACCCTACTAGTTTCGCGACCAGTCTGTCTGTCTGTCCGTCCGTCCGTCCGTGTGTCACAGCAGTTTTTCTCGGAAACTACTTAAGCTAGAAACATCAAATTTTGTGCCCAGGTGTAAAGTGGTGATATCTTCAAAGTTCAACTACAAAAAATTTTATAAGGTATTTAAGGGGGGTCTCCCCATATAGGAGAGTGACCCCCGAAAAAACAATTTCATTGAAGGTAGCCGATATGGCCATCAAATGAAAGGTCTTATCAAAACAGGTCTTAGTTTGGCAAAATTTGCTTCGAGGGGCGCACAGGGAGGGAAAATACACGTAAAAATTTGTGTCCCCCCCCCCTCCTCGCGATTGAATACCAGTGATCCGAAAAATTTGAAAAAAATCAGGAATGTAGGCCTTGGTGAGTACAACAACAACAAATACGTTAGAAGTCGAAATTCACTCAACTTTGTTAGTAATAGTATGATTTATCGATTTTATGTTTTCTTGAATAAAATCTTAACGATACCCTTAAATTCATGTCCATTCATGAGATTGATCCATCCTGAAAGTTTCGTAAAGATTGAATCATATTTTGCGAAGTCAAAGCGGTTTCAATTTTCCTGTATTACTATGGAACAATATGCGCTGCATTTATTACTATGGCAACATATGGCTATGGAACAATATGCGCTTTTTGCCGACTCAGACACTACAGTTTTGCTAGGATTTGCATGAAAATTTCAAGAATGCTAAGTGTCATGCGTATCTTTGAGAATCGGTTCAGCTAGTGGTATCAGTAATCGTAAAACAAAATAGTAGCTGTTTTAAATGTGAAGATTGATTAATTTTGAGTTATTTTTTCCCAACTTCAACGTTTAAGGTGCATGCTTTGAACGCTTGATTCAATTTAATAAATGACTGAATATGAGTACCTACAATTAATGTTCATAAGTGAAATAAGTCTAGGAGGTGGGAGAGAGCTCCTAGCAAAACTGTTTTGTAACCATTCTAGGATTCGAAAAAATTGGCCATTAATCGATGATAACAGTACAGGAGAGTGGCCCCTGAAAAAAAAAGTCATGAAACGTAGCCGATATATTTTCTCCAATAAAATCGTCTATGACATGTTTCTTGATTTGATTCGATCTGGTGACTGCATTTTGTAAATTGAATACAAAACCCTTCTGACCTGAGCGAAGGTCTGTTTACCCAACTTGTTTTATATCAATTTTCGGTTCTCAGAGTTTCAAATCAAGTTTGTTTTCCACGTTCTGGTCCTTCACATTCTACACTATTTTGGTTCGCGGGTATCTTTTGGCAAAACGAGGCAAAGTCACCAGCATCACTGTGGTTGGAACTGTTCAGAACTACTACAAGTGCAGTTTTTTTACGTTCTTGATCCTGAATGGCAGTCTTGCCAGCTTGAGTTTAAGAATCATGAAATTGTTGCCTTCGTAAAAATTAGGTAAGTCATGCGGAAATGTAATGTTCGCAGCCGTAATTGGAAATATTAGCCAGTACATCTGGGGAGAAAACGGATGTCTCGCAGGGAGACTTATGCTTGACATTAAATTTGTTTTGCTATCGCTATTTTTGTTATTATCTCTTATTAGATCACTCATTATAGACGTTATTTCTTCTTCGTTGCTTTTCATTGACTTAACCAATCATGCCCAGTATTTCTGCTGTTACAAATTACCCATTGACGTTTGAAATTGGACCACTGGATGTTTCATTCATTAGTTTATCCAAAAGTACCTGAAGTTGCTCTTTTCCTTTCAAGAGTTGCAACGACTTCTTGATAGACTGCCGTGGCTGACATAATTCAAAAATCATCGTTATGTGTCAAATCACAGATACATCTCCGGGTTATTTCCTTGCTCAGCTTTTTGAGTAGCTGTTACAGAGCAAAAATGATTCACTTATTATCAAACAACGAAATAGCACAAATTCTACAAGAGTTCAGTGACTGTGACAACGAAGATCTGCGAAACGTGCCAGAATATAACATTGTGGAAGACGTGAGTGATATAAGTGACCAGAAAACAATATATGGCAGAAATAGTTCTGAGTCTGAGTTGGACAAAAGTGATGACTCGTCCACTTGTGAGTTCAAAGAAAAGATGGCTTGTTGCAATCTTTGCTGCTATAATGAAAATTTCAATTACAAGTGGCTATATTCTCAGGTTTCTATCTAATTCAAATATAAATATGAGCCGATGAAAATATATAAAATCTATTGCAATATCCCTTATAATGTCATATATTTACCACAGATTGGAAAATAGTCCAAGCTTGACAGAAGATATAAGAGAAATAATTCGCACGTTGATCGAAAATTTAGCTTTTGCCTAGCTCGGATGAAGCTGTGTAATGAATTTTCTTCATCCATCACATTCCTTTAGATTTTTCAAAGGATGTCTAAGCTGACTATGCGAATGGCTTATACCCAACAGGTCAACAAGTCTGAATATCCTTAGTCTACTCCAAGGAGGCTGCTGGTAGGCTAGCTAGTTTGAAGAGAAATTTTGGTCGCAGGTCTTTCGCGAGAAGACTAAGTCCAAGGAAAATTTATCAGCTATGAAATCAAATGCCTAACTAAAACGCATCAAAACAACTCCTAACAACACGATCCTACTTTACTTTATTTCATTTTCATCTCTTTCAGACCTTACGTGCAGTACAAAAAGGGACATAAGAAAAGAACAAGTTTGGTAGACAGACCTATGCTCATGTCAGAAGGGGTTTGTACTCAAATTACAAAATGCAGTAACCAGCAACGAATAAAATCAAGAAACATGTCAAAGACGATTTTATTGGAGAAAATGTGAAATTTGAGGATCATACTATTATGAACAAAGTTGGAGGAATTTTGACTTCTGAGGTATGTGTTATAGTTATTACCCATAAATATCTCCCTTGATAATTTTTTCAGATTTTTTAGTACACGGGTGTCCATTCGTAAGGGAGGAAACACATTTTTCATGTATTTCCTCCCCCCGACCCCTGTGCCCCCACTAAAGCAAAAACTTTCAGTTTAAGAACTGTTTTGAAAAGCTCTCATAGAGAACTTTCAGTTGATACTCATATCAGCTACCTTTCATGAAATTTTTTTTCAGAGGCCACTCCCCTGTACTGTTATCGTCGATTCATGGCCTATTTTTCCTAGAATGGTTACAAAGCCCTTTTGCTAGGAGCTCTTTCCTGCCTCTTCGGCTTGTTTCAATTGTATGTACTCATCTTCATGATATCTATCATTCCTGAAATTTTCATGCAAATCCTAGCAAATCGGTAGTGTCTGAGTCGGTAAAAAGCGCATATGGCTCCATAGCCATATGTTTCCAGAGTGATACAGGGCATGTTGTTCCATAGTAATACAGGAAAATTCAAATCGCTATAACTTCGTTAAATACAATTCAATCTTTATGAAACTTACATAAAACATCAATCTTATAAAAAGTCATCTGTTTGCTAAATTATATTAAATTTAAGGGTACCGTTTAGATTTTATTCAAGAAAACAGAAAATCGATAAATCATACTATTACTAAGAAAGTTTAGTGAATTTCGACTTCTCATGTATTTTTTGTTGTTGTACTCATAAAGGCCTACACTCATGATTTTTTTCAGATTTTTCGGATGGAAGGTGTCCAATCGCGGGGGGCTTACGCGAAAAGTTCGTACATTTCCCCTTCCCCTGCCCCCCTTGGTACTCATAAGGCAATTGTAAGACTTGTTTTGAAAAAATCTCATTGAGACCTTTCCAATGACACCCTACTCGACTACCAATGGTGAAAAAATTTTTTTGAGGGGTTACCTCCCTGTATTGGGGGACCCCCCTTAAACCCCTTTGAAAAAATTTTCCGCCCCAAAACTTTCAAGAAGTCACCACTTCTGACCTTTCCACAAAGTTTCATGCCTGTAACCTCTATAATTTCGGAGTAAAAGTGCTGTGACATACAGTCGGACAGACGGACGGACGGACAGACGGACACAGGTCGGGATTACAATACGGTTTTGTAGTTTAGTACAAAACCCTAAAAATGAATCAAAAACCACGTTTTTCGGAATTTTCGTTATATGTTTTTGTTATCAAGTTTATCAAAACTAGATTATTAAAAACATGCACGCCCTCACACTTGTTCCAGTGACAGGAAAATTTGATCCATGCATTGCACTTGTCGATTCTGCGCGTTTTCATACTATTTGCATGCAGGAAGCACCCACAGGGGGCTAAGGGGCTATAGCTCCCCTTAGAAAAAAACGAAACAAAATAGAAAATAGTGACATACACACAAGAATTACGTGTACAATTTTACTGAAGTTTGCTTCTTTAAAATAGACGAGGGTCTTTTACTAAATATTGAAGACAATATAATCAAACCAGCTACGCAAATATCTTCCTCCATACCTTGCACATAAACATTTCCAAAATAGTGAAAAAATCAACTGTGGAGTTTTTCTCCTTCGGCAACCCAAGCGCCCTATCCAGCTGATCGTCATATTCACATAAATGCTAGAGATAGATGACAAACGTATCGTCCCGCTATATGAATTGTTATATTGTCAAGCTGTGCGGTTTTTGTACCTTGTGACAAGTGCAGCATACTTTGTAACAGTTATGAAACAGTTTTCAACTGATTATTTGAGACTGTTACCAGTAGGGTGACCAGACGTCCTTTTTTACAAGGACATGTCCATTTTTTCGACTATTTGGAGGAGCGTCCTTTTTCCCCCACGAACGTGAAACTCAAATATATTTTAAATCTTTCGCAGGCTTTGAAATCATCATTTTATTTGGTCATACACAAAACCGAACTATATTTATCAAGCCGCACATGTGGGCTGACTACTAAATGTGCAAAGTTGGTCTGGCTGACTTGTATGACGTAGGCTCCGGTTAAATACCTTCAGCAAGTTATAGCAGGCTTGTTTTTAGCCAAAGGTCGCTCCATCTCCATTGTCAATGGTCAACTCAGTTTGTTCCGTTGTTTTCAATGCGTGAACGATTCAAAATCAAAAGCCTAAGCACGCGACCTCACGTAAACGTGCAATCAAATTATCAAGTGTTGCGCGCGCGAGTGCTCATCTAGGTCGACCATAAATTTACAGTTCATACGTATTTTGATGTGCTGCGGGAGCCGGTTTCGGAGACGTACGGCTGCTAACCTCGAATTGCAAGATGCCGAAACGCAAATGCAATTTTACTGAAGATCTTAAAAAAAATACCCACGCTTCAGCAAGGGTGGGACACCTACATTAGCGAGATGCAAAATATGTAGAAGTAGTGTTTCAGTTGCCTATATGGATATGTATTTTCTCAATATCAGCTATTTTCTAAAAGACTTTTTTTACGAGAATGTTTATAGAATTTTTATACAAAAATGAAGGTATCTATACTATAAATTTGTTTAGGTAAAGGTGGATTAGACACTCATCTGAACTCTGACAAACACAAGTCGGCCATTCACGCTGCTTCGACTTCATATTCAATGGACCAACATGTTGTGATGGTAACTTCTCCACTTGCAACAAAAATTGCGATCGCTGAGGGGCATTCCAAACAGTCATACATCAGATGTCCTATCGGCAGATGGATTGTACGGCACCTCTTCTCAGAACACTTTTTGCGGCCTCAGAAGTTGCATCAAAAATATCATGTTCGCGAACAAAAACCGAAGCAATTATGAATGGCATCCTTTCTCCTTATTCTGTTCAATTGATAAAACAAGCAGTAATTGATGTACAATTTATAGGGATTGGTACAGATGGGAGTAATCACAAACATTTTAAAATTTTTCCCATCACAATGCAATATCTTGATAAGAAGGAAGGACTCGGAGTTAGATTGTTACATGCTATAAATCTTCCAAACGAAAAAGCTGAAGCAGTTGTATCCTACATTGAAAAAACTCTTGATGATAATGAGTTGACTGTGAAGTTAAGTGCTTTTGTCGCCGATAATACCAACACGAATTTCGGAGGTGTGAAGCGCGAAGGAACGAAGAATATTTTTTACACGTTGAAAGAAAACTTGAATAAACCTCATTTAGTGGAGATAGGTTGCTCTTCGCATATTGTTCACAACGCAGTTCCCCACGGACTAGACCGCTTCGGCTTGTTTGACATCGATTGTATTGTATTCAAAATATTCGAATATATCTCTATTTACACTGTCAGAACCGAAGATTTGAAATCATTTTGTGAATTCGAGGAAAGTGAATATCTTGAGCTGTTAAGTCACAGTCGAACGCGTTGGTTTAGTCTTTTTCCAGCAGTTGAGCGAATTCTTAGAATGTTCAAAGCATTTAAATCGTATTTTTTGTCGCAAAAAAAAACCTCCAGTCATGATAGAATATTTTTTTCTGCACGATCTTTGTGAATGTTTCTTGCTTTTCGTTCATTCTCTCATGTCTCTTTTTCAACCGAAAATGCTGTTGCTCGAAAGGAAAAATAATAGCATTCTGGAAATTGATTCGATGTTTGAAGATCTTTTTAAAAAATTGTACGAAAGGAGTCAATCAAATTTTGTCGCTTTGATGGTTCAATCAATTTTGGCAAAACTTAGAAATGATGGAAAAGATCAGATGTGCAATGATTTTCTAGCGAGAATCGAGATTGTTTATATGAAACTGTAGAATATTTCAAAATTTGGACGAAGAGACTCTCCGAATTCGCGGTATTTAAATGGTTGAACTTCAAGAGAGAAAAAATTTTGCGGTACAAAGATGTTGAAGAATCTGTCAAATACTTGCTGGAAAAGGACATTGACATCGATGATTCGAAGCTTCACGATCAAGTTGTTAATTTAAAATGATTTTTGGCAACGAAAATAGATGATGATAATTTCTACAATGAAAAATGTGCAAGTTCTCGTATTTGCGAGTTCTTTAACGCTAATGAACATATTGACAGTTACTCTGCATTTCTCGGAATCTCTCAATTTTTCTATGCTATCCCAGCACATAACGCTAATTGCGAAAGAGATTTCTCTGTTATGAATACACAATGGACAAAAGAGAGAAATCGTTTTTCTATTGACAGCATACGACACATTTTGAGAGTTAAATTCAATTTTCCTGAGTACAACTGTGTTCAGTTCAACAAATTTCTGACGCAACCAATGAATGCACGACTTGTTGAGAAAATAAGCAACAATGAAAAATGTGTACCTGAGTGCGTGGTACTTTGCCTCGGTTTCGGTATGATAAATTAATATATTTAACTTGAAAGTGTTTTTTACCTCTTTCTTTAAATTATATTATTTTTTTTATTGGTTTAAAAATTTTTATACTTGGTATAATTAATTGAAACTGAAAAGTTATAGTTGCTAATAATAAATAAATTATTGCAAAATCACAAACACGTATTTATTTTTTCATTCATCAATTCGTGACTATAATTTATGTGCATTCAATTTTTTTTTTATCTAGCGAAATTTATTGAGAAAAAAATTTCAATCAATTTTTCGAGTACATCTTGAACAGTATGAAGGGGGGGTAGAGATTCAAGATGTCCTTTATTTGCTCTGAGCCTATCTGGTCACCCTAGTTACCAGCAGTGAAAACGTAAGTAAAATATAAACAAAAGAGATTTGCTATTGCGTGTTGAGGAAATTTTCTTGAATTTCAATTGGGAATCGTCAAAAAACGGGGGTTTTTTCACAATATTGAGTTTCCGTATTCTGCGTTTATACCTTAGTTTCAAAGGTTGCATACCAAAATTATACTGCAAATTTGCAGTATACTAGATTTCTATACCACATTTGTGTCTTCGCTCTAAGCTAGTATACTTAGAATGTTGAAATCAGTTAATAAATTATGATTGAAACCTCTTACATACATGAGAGATTTTATATTCAATACGCCTCTAATTTTGAATCGATTCGCGTAAAAAAGTGGATTTGACAAAAAATGTCACATGGGAAGTCTTAAAACTGCAACGACGATATCTAATATTGATCTTCTTGTATTATTGTAACTGATTTTCAACAAATTACGCAAATTTATTCCTTTGTTTTAGGATGTTGAACCTGCCCAGAAGAAACCGGCCGATCATTCTGTTAATCAAATTTTTTATGCTCCAGCAACTTTAATGATCAAGAAAGCATGAACAATGGCAATGTAGACGGACAACCTTGCAGTAAAATGGACATTTCTTTCTACAAAATCGAGAAATTATCTGATTTAGAGAAAATACATTTTTTGGACAACTTGTAGACTCCATCTAACCAATATAAGTTGTGAATGATAACTCATGGCAAATAAGGTAGAACGTGTTTATTTTCTTTGTTACAAAAGTGCAAGTGGTTATCATATTCTGAAAAAGAGAACAGTGCTTGTTGCACTTACTGTGTAGCTTTTGCTCCAGCTGATTATTCCAAAATAACAGGCCAACTTGTTCAAGAACGATACCAAAATTGAAAAAAGGCTGTTGAAAAGTTTGAAGCTAATTCTGAATTAGACTACCACAAATATGCTTTCATTGATGCTACAAATTTGAAATCTGTAGTGGTGGGAAAAATAGATTCCAAAGATCAAACTTAAGGAAACCAAGCAAAAGAAAATGCTGAGAGTGTAAAATTTTTACAAACACCTAAAAAGAAATTCAAACAAAATACCACTTACCGATTTACCGGAAAATACCATACCTAGCATTGTTTAAATGTTTGTACCTTAATGTTAATCCTTTCAAGTACCTACATTTAAATTTTCATCCTTTTTGTAAGTTTCCCAAGATTTTAAGAAAATTATTCGTACACCAGACCTGAACTTAAAGGAAATTACGAAAAGCATTTTGGCGCAATTCATACTACAATAATAGACAATTGTAATATATGTTGTGTATGTTGTGATTGCTTTCAATAGACATGATGATTTTTACAACAGATTGGATGATTTCTCGCGCTTCGTCAATATAAACAACCAGTTAGCGTGACACAAGACCCCATTTTGTATCTCTTTTCTTCAAAAGTTCAGCTTACATTTGCTATGTTTTCCACGATTTTCTCCTCCGTTTGATTTTTTTAGCATTCATGTACGCTGTAGATGTATTCACAGCACAGGACATATGTAAATATATACATGACTATCTTTAATCAATGTGCAGACATGTAAGTAGATAATTTATTAATTTATATAGTTCAGATTAATCACGCTGATTGAATCTTTCTTTCGAAGGCCTTTATGAGAAAATAAATTAAAGTTCACGTGTAAATAATTTACGATGCACGCAAAAAGTTAATTCTGAATCTCTTTAAGTTTCTTAATAATGTACGTATCAATCCCATTATCTTCTAAAGTTTCCAAGTACTATCATTCTATCTGCCAACTACTCGTGAAATCCCGGCAACAAATTTCTTCTTATGAACTCGAGTCCTTACAACATGGATTATTTAATTGATTCTTTTCTTACACTCCCGACCATATAACATCTACACTCGACGTGTTTAAATGAGGCAACTCTATCTCTCTGCTAACATTAAGGACCATTATTTCCAAGTGCACTTCCTATCTGGTTATCCTTTATACCCGAGCACAGCAATTTATCAGTCTCTGGGACGTAGAGCACTTGAATGCTAACCAAATGCCTTATCTTATCCTGTCTTTTTCGCACACTGTCGCAACATTGGAGAAAACGAGACCATCTACAATTCCGGAAGTACATATTGGAGCTATTCATGCATGTGGTCCAGAGATTGAATGTCGGCCATAAAAGCTTACGGTACATTGCCCAAACGATGTCCATTAATTACTTCCGATTGAATTCGAGGGTCTCAGCCTTTCTTCTGATTGATTTTTCACGAATTGACTCATCCTTCGTGGAAACTTTCTTCATCGCGGGCAAGATAAATTTCTTAGCGCTGGAATATCAAAAAGACAGCAAACGTCTTCGCAGGACGACCATAAAAGTTGTCTATGTAGAAATACCATAAATTCAACAAGAATGCTTATATCACAGGTCGATGTAATCCGCACATTTCAACGAGCATTTACGGTTGATGAATGTACTGGGGTGCCATTTAAATTCAATTGCGGTCGCTGCTGAGTCATATTTCAAAGAAAGAAATTCCTTCTGCCAGCGGATCTGAACAATTTGTTCATTAGTCCTCCCACAAGCTTGCACGTACCGTATTCTTCTTTATTGGACGAATGAATTCCACTTTAGCCCATTCTAATTCCGACTTGCTATTTGGTTCGGATAAAATGCTAAACAATTACTATTCAGTAATGGCGATGTCCTTTCCCACAGTAATTAAAATCTCGTTATCTTTTATTTATGTCTGTAAGTCTCTTACACTCCAGTAATTGTCTTGAACCTATTCGTATCTACGAGTACAACTGGAATTAGAAGATTAATGGCCGCCCACAACCGAGATTCAGACGTGCACTTAACTTTCCAGGTTTTACTTCAAATTAATGTTTGCGCTACAATAACCACAAAGGACAAGAATCTTTAAAGTGTCGCAATTGGATTTTAGTGATATGATGAGTACTCTATTTTACTCCTTATGCTCCCCAGACTAGAAAGGATATTTAATAATGACGGGTTGCTTTATTAGGCAATCCAATTGAAGCTTGATAATAAATCCTTGTTTGTTAGTTAAGAAAGAAATCAACGAATTTATTCGAAAAAATTGAAGTCAAGGGATTATTCTAAAATCTAACCATGATCCGAAAACTTGATATCTCAAGTGCCCTCATTTACCAGCCTATGTGCTCTTTTTTTTCCAGCCACAAATACTGCTCGACTCTTTTTGTTTGAGATGGATATTCATCAAATATTTTTATGTAATCACTGACCGTGAAAGCAGTTCTGTCAATTTTAACAATTTTCTTGTCAATGATTTGTTTGAAAATGCAGATCACAAGAGTCCTGTGTTACTCAACCCTTTGCAAATATCTAATTAAAAAATCAACGTGCACACCAAGAACTGTAAAGATAAGTTTCTTATAGGCGAGGGGAATTAGTGCTATGCTGGAAATGTCCTTGTTTGGGGACACGTAAGCACACTGACAAGCTGGCTTTGCGGTGTCATAGGGCGGGGGTTTTCCCACAGCAAAAGGGCTACAAAAATATTTTTTGCAATTACGATTTATCAGGTGACCGGAGTCAAAATGCAAAACCGATTGATAGTGAAAAAGGTGTCAATAGCCGAAGTAACCTACCGAAAGGGATTAAAAGGAAAAATGCGACGACAAATGACCGGTTCGCCGCACACGATGCGTAAGATGATTTCGTCCTTGCTGAGGACGGACACAGCCTGTGGCGACCTCGTTAGAAATTCAAATTTGTCTTTCATCAAAATTTATCAGAATCTAGTACAATTACTAAGTTTGTCAAGTGCTAAATGTACTTCCGTTTAGATTCCATAAAATTCCATTTTATTCTAAGTATTCAGTAAAACGTACCCTCGTTCACTCTCTGCTTATTCGCACATCGTGCAGGTCACGGCCAGGTATTCCATAACGTTACATCTAAATATTATAAATCTTGTTTCATTTGAATAAATTCAACATTTATCATTATTGTACTTGCATATGTTTTTTTATCATACTTTTGCGAACGAAACGATTGGTGACCCCGCTAGAACTCGTTCCACGATAAACTATTCAATATTATCGAGAGTGCATAAGCCCCGGAATCCGCAGATACGTGAATTTGATAAAAAAATGAATATTACAATATTTGCTAGCAAATTTATTTGTGAGGTTATAGTCTGACATCCAAGGTGATACTCATCAATTTCTCATTGAGTCATCGTGCTTCATCTACGCGCAATTTTCTTCTGCTGACAACGAGTGCACTATCAGAAGGGACTTTCAACACAAAGCGCGTCCCGAGTAACGCCTCGTCAACTGATGGATGCTCCAGACAAACAAATTTATGTTGGTGCTGCAATTTCTTCAACGATAAGCGCAGTGCGCTGTGTCATTGTGTTGCAATATCTTCAGGAGTGTTTCGGAAGTGCAGTGCTACAGCTTATTTCTGCGTGCTTCATTAAGTTTCACGGCGATCGTTGCGTTTTCCATCCTGCCGGCTCCAACAACCAGAGCCCCAAACGCAGCGAGTCACAACATTGCGGGTCGCAGCACTGTCAATATTATATCACAAACGCAAATTCATCGTGTTCGCTACAATAACCTAACAACCGTTCGGCACTTTTGAATGTTGCTTCTGTACTTTTGCATACATCCTGTCAACAGTATCAACAATCATCGAAAGTCGTCGCTTAATTTGAATGGTCCTGAGCCCAGGTGAATTTTTTCATTTTCAAGTTAAATTATTTGGTATATATTATAATTTATAATCATTATCATTTTATAAAATATCCATATTTTAAGTGCTAATTATTTGTGCGATTTTTTTGATTTGGAGTTACACACTCACATTTATATTTATTATGGCTCCCACGGGGACAAAAACTACTGAAGAAAATGATAGTGAATCTAAAAATATGAACATGTCCGCGAATGATTTGTCAAACAGGGAAGCTTCTTTATTCGCATTGACATTAAAAATTCCTCCTTTTTGGTCAAACAGACCAGACTAGTGGTTTGCTCAAGTAGAGGCTCAATTTCGTGTCAAAGGCATCAGCACTACCACAACGAAATATGATTATCTCGTTGGAGCTTTGCCATCTGAGAATATGGAATTAGTCGCGGATATCCTTCTTAACCCATCGTCAAGTACTGATAAATATGAACATTTAAAGAAAACGTTATTAGAACGCAGTAAAGATTCAGAGGAACGCAGATTAGATACTCTATTGAATCAAATGCAACTAGGGGAATATAAACCCTCCAAGCTCTTCCGACATATGGAGTCATTAGCTGGAGGTAACAGTTTGATCAATATATCTCTATTGAGAAAACTATGGATAAAGAAACTACCGTCTTCGGTGCAAGCGTGCCTGATTGCTATTGAAGACACTTATAGTCAAGAGCAACAATTCGGGATTGCGGACGAAATATACGATTCTACGCAGACAGTAGTTTCATCAGTGGATCATAGGTGTAAAATACCAACTTCTGCATCCTCTCTTGAAGAAATAGTTAACGACTTGTCTGACCGCATGAAGCAATTGGAAAATCGAAATTCTTGTAGCAACGTACGGAATTCTTCGAAAAATCGTCATCATTCAGTAAATAGATCCAACAGTCGAAGCAAAAACAATCATGCATTCTGCTGGTATCATTTCAAATTTGGGACCAAAGCAAAAAAATGCATTAGTCCTTGCAAACTCCAAACGGAAAATAATCAAAACAAGTTGAGTAAGCAGGAGAGTGCTCCTACCAGAAGGTCTTTGTAAACATCCTAGGGTTAGAAGCAAGTTTTCTAATGGCGTGAATCGATAACTTGAATTATTTATCCAATACTTAGATATGAAATCGTTCAAATTTATACAAAAGATGCACAGTTTCTTTCATAAGCACAGTGCAGCCGCCATTTTAATCTAGCTTAGATGATTTTTCTGAATGCTCGGCCGATTGAACATGTTCAAGTTAAACACTATTCCTTAAATTTTCATGAAAATTGAAAGAAAATAAAAGTGCCTAAGTAAATTTTCCAATAAGAGGTGTTATTTTGAATAGATCTTCTGCTTTAACACCTTGCGACTTCTTCCTTTGGAGCCACGTGATAGAGAAGGCCTATGCCAATAGCCCAGCGTCGATTCAAGATCTCAAAGATGAAATTCGTGAGGCTATCGAGGCCATAGGGCAACCACTTTGCGATTTGGTTATGCAAAATTTCATGAAGAGGATATGGTCCTGTAAGCGTGTCGTAGTGGTTATTTGCTCAGTAATAATCATTGCTATTAACCGCATATCTTCTTCTTTATAATGAAATAAACATTGGATCAATTGTATTAAAAATGGCATTTTTCTTTTAATATCAAAATAACACCTCTTATTGGAAAACCCTATATCAACCATAAACACGTGTTATTGTTAGTGTAATTCCATATAATTGAAATGGCTATAACTCACTTGATTATGATTCGATCTCAATTAAATTTTGTGAACGTATATATCTTATGTTAGTTTATATAATTGCGGAATTTCAAGAAGTTTAAAGGTACCGTTTTGATTTTATGGGCAAAAATGTAAAGTCTACAAATCATACTATTATTAACAAAGTTGAGTGAATTTCGATTTCTAAGGTATTTGTTGCCCTTGTACTCACAAAGGTCCACGTTTGTGATAAATTTCAGATTTTTCGGCTGAAAGGTGTCGAATCGCGAGGGGAGGGGGGGGACACAAATTTTGGGTACATTTTGCCTTTCTCTGGACCACCTGATTCATAAAATGTTTTTTTATTTCAGATTCTAAAAGTTCTAATTAAGACCTTTCATTTGATACCCCACTCGACTACCTTTGATGAAAAAAAATTTTTACGGGCCAATTCGTTATTAGGGGGGACCCCCCTTAAACATTTTTTAAATTTTTGTTAAGGCCTTAGCTTTTGAGAGACCATCACTTTTGACCTTTTCACAAAGTTTGAGCATTCTAGCTTCTATAGTTTCTGAGGAAATCAGCTGTGACGCACGGACAGACGGACAGACGGACAGACGGACGGACGGACGGACAGACGGACGGACAGACGGACAGACAGGTCGCGAAACTAGTAGGTCTTTGTGAAAAAATTTTTTTACAAAGACCTAAAAACCGAGTTTCAAAATGTTTCTCGCCGCTTATTTGTAAGAGATAAACGAACAGGCACACAATTTCTGATAGATACTGGTGCTGACGTATCTATTATTTCAAATCTTTGATTCCCAAACTCACAGTCGAAAACTTCCTTCAAACGAGTTTCCGCTAATGGCTCGCCCATAAATTCATTCGGGATCAAATGTCTATCATTGGATTTTGGTCTTGAGAAAACGTATACTCATAATTTTGTTATTGCCGCAATTGATCACCACATCATTGGTGCAGATTTCTTGTATGCTAATAATCTGCTAATTGATTTAAGAGACCGCAAGCTCATTCATAAGCAAACATTAGTTTCTATCAACTGCTTGGTTCGTGAAGTCAAAGTATGTTCTCCTAAATTGGTCCCTATTCAAGGTGAATACGGCTCCATACTATATGACTTTCCCACTTTGAAAACACCTCCTGATTTTAACATGAAAATAAAACATGACGTGGTTCACTACATCAACTCTAAAAGACCACTGCCATCAACCAAGCCCAGGAGACTTAACCCGCCAAAGTTTAAGATTGCAAAGTCCGAGTTTCACGAATGGTTAAATTAGGTATATGTCGACCATCCTCCTCTAATGTAGCTTCTTCGTTGCACAAAGTAGCCAAAAAAGAATCCAATCAGTGGCGTCTTTGCAGAGACTATCGATTATTGAATTCCGTAACCATCTTCGATAAGTACCCGCTGCCCAACATTCAAGATTGTACTTGGAATTTGCGCGGATGCACATTTTTTCCAAAGTCGATCTGGTGAGGGCATATAATCAAATTCGTGTAGCACCAGAAGATGTTCATAAAACAGCTGTAACAACACCTTTTGGACTGTTCAAATTTACACGGATGCCGTTTGGCGTGAAAAATGGAGCGCAGACATTTCAACGCTTCATTAATCAAATTTTAAATGGGTTGGACTTCATTTTTGTCTATTTTGATGATATTCTTATATACTCGTACAGTCAAAGTCCTTAGGAGCACAAAGAACACCTGAGGCAACTTTTCAAACGATTACAGGAATATAGCATCAAAGTTAATCCAGACAAATGCGTATTTGGACAATCGCAAATTGATTTCTTAGGCCATTCCATATCTGCAGCAGGCATCGCACCTATTAAAAATCGTGTGCAAGCCATTAGTGAGTTCCCACCACCGGCAACTATCTAGCAATTACAGCGATTTTTGGGTATGGTGTATTTTTATCACCGCTTTCTGCCCAATATGGCTAAAATCGCAATACCGCTGTATGACTTCTTAAAAGAAAACAAGAACACAAACAATGATTTTCAATGGTCTAAAGTACATAAGGATGCTTTCGATCATATTAAAAAATTGTTACAA
The DNA here is from genome assembly GCA_963969285.1 of Odontomyia ornata. Lineage (NCBI taxonomy): Eukaryota > Metazoa > Arthropoda > Insecta > Diptera > Stratiomyidae > Odontomyia > Odontomyia ornata. The sequence continues at coordinate 201,133,921 of OZ017741.1, forward strand.
AGTCAAACACTTCTTGTTCATCCAGCCATTGACGCCAAAATCGGTTTATGGGTAGACGCATCGAGTGATGCTGTTGGAGCAGTTCTCCAACAGTGCATTTCCGGCACCTGGGAACCTCTATCATTCTTTTCAAAGAGGTTACAGCCAGCTGAAAAGAAATATTCAACCTTCGATAGAGAGCTCCTTGCAGCATGTCTAGCAATTAAAAGATATAGATACTACGTCGAGGGAAGAGAATTTACACTGTACACGGATCATAAGCCTTTGACAAAAGCGCTTTCAAGTAAATCTGAGAAAAATCCCAGACAAACCAACCAGTTGGATTATATCTCGCAATTTACAAACGATATAAGACACATTAGAGGTTGTCAAAAAATTGTCTCAGATACACTTTCTAGAACCCATACTAGCTCTATTGACCAAATCGATCAAATTAACTTCGAAATTCTACACGAAGAACAAAGTAAAGACGATGAACTTGCAGAAATTCTTCAATCAACACGATTGGAACTTTCTTTTAAGCTCGAAAGAATCAACGTTCCACTAGAGGATCAAGGTATATGGTGTGAAACCTCTAGAGGTATAACTAGGCCATACATCCCACTATCTTTACGACGCGTTTTCTTTAACTCTGTTCATAACCTGTCGCATCCTGGTATTAAGAGAACAAGGAAATTGATTAGTTCTAAATATTTTTGGCCGAAAATGAACATTGACATTAACATTTGGGCCAAAACATGCATTCCGTGCCAAAAAGCAAAGGTATGCAGGCATACTTCTTTGCCCTATGGCGAATTTGAAAGTTCCTTCGGGAAGATTTGCTCATATCCATATAGACTTAGTTGGACCACTAACGCCATCTTAAGGATTAGTTTATCTTTTAAATATATGAGATCGTTTCTCGCGATGGCCGGAAGCTATTCCAATTAAAAACATCCACTCAGAAACGATTGCAAAAGGTCTGCTACATGAATGGATTTCCCGATATGGAGTTCCAGAAACAATTACAACAGATCAAGGAACGCAATTCGAATCTAATTTGACCAAAATTCTTGGCTGTCATCGCATCCGAACAACTGCCTATCACCCTCAAGCAAATGGATCCATTGAACGTTTCCATAGGCAGTTGAAAACTGCCATTAGAGCAACCAATGATTCAAAAAATAATTTGCCTTGTTTTCTTTAAGGGATCAGGTCTGCTTTGATGGAAGATTTCGGAGTAGGTCCTTCACAGTTGTTATAAGGACAAGCTTTGCGATTACCTGCAGAAATAATCGCATCAGACTCAAACCCTAATCGATCAATTACATCGAGCTTAGCAAAAGATATACAAAATTCAATTTCGAGAATACGTCCATGTAGTTCAAGGATTCGACAACAAAAGAATATTTTTGTACCAAAAGAGTTGGACACATGTACTCATGTATTTGTTTGCGAAGAGGTAAAGAAAAATAGTTTTTGTCAACCATACTCCGGACCATACAAAATATTAGACAGAAATAAAAAATATTTTAGAATTCTTTTAAATGACAAAGAACGGTCAATATCAATTGATAGAATTAAACCAGCATTTATATTGAATCCTTATATGTTTAATGAAGGCCGTAAAACAAAGGTATATTGGCCAGAAAAATGTAATTTTCAGAATTTAATACAATAGAATAATGAATTTAAAATTAGCGAAAGACGTAGTTATTAGAAAATGAATTATATACAATGTAAAATAAAGAATCTTTACATAGGAATGTTAGCTAATAAATGTATACAATTCTTTTAAATGAAAGGATAGTGATGTAGCGACCTCGTTAGAAATTCAAATTTGTCTTTCATCAAAATTTATCAGAATCTTGTACAATTACTAAGTTTGTCAAGTTGCCTAAATGTACTTCCGTTTAGATTCCATAAAATTCCATTTTGTTCTAAGTATTCAGTAAAACGTACACTCGTTCACTCTCTGCTTGTCCGCACATCGTGCAGGTCACGGCCAGGTATTCCATAACGTTACATCTAAATATTATAAATTTTGTTTCATTTGAATCAATTGAACATTCATCATTATTGTACTTGCATTTGTTTTTTTATCATACTTTTGCTAATGAAACACAGCCTACAAATAAGAGTGGGGCATCCATGAGGTTGCGGAGCCCCCACGCACCCGTCCAAACTGAATCGAAATGCAAAACTGATGCCTTGGCCCAAAGCGGTTGTGGAAGGCCAAGCATTCCTGTGAGAGCATCTGTAACAGCAGGAAAAGGGCTCATTAGTGGAGGACCTCGCCACACGCAGCGAGTCTCATACCCAGTTGGAGTTTCTAATGAAAAGACTGATATTTATGATTCATCTATTCGTTCATTATTATTTCATTCATAAAAAAAAAATTATTTTAATTTTCGCATTAGAATTTTTCCAATAGTCAAATCTTGCAGTTTTCAAGCGTCAGACGAGCTGCATGCACTCAAGATCTCGTATCAACTTAAACATCACAAAAAAATTTTCAAAGTAAAGTACATTTTCTTTTCTTTTAAATTTGAAAATATTGCAAATTTATAATATATACAACTAAAAGTACTTATCCACTACTTTGACGAGCGCTCGTTGCTGGGGTTGTGTTGATAAGAGTGCCCGAAACTTTAAAAAGTTGTTTCCAAATTAACTTCATAAACATTCGTTCCCTTTAGACTGAATTTCGCGATGATCATAATAATACAAAGAGATTTCTTTAAATAATTTAATAGCACAGTTTTAAATACAATAGACATCGGCTAGCACTTTTTACTTTAGAGATAAGCATAATCGCATCTATCAAAAGCATTTGATGCTTTTATATCTAATTATAATAATTCGTTTTGTTTCCTAAATTTCACGATATGAACTTTTCGTAACAACGTCAAATATCCATTTCAATTGATATTCTCCGACTAAATCATCATTCAGACGTAAATCTTTTGATGATGCTGCATTCGTCATCGAAAAAGTTTTACCAGGACTTTGACCCATTCGGTATGGGCAAAAATTTTGCTTAACAAGCTTAGCAAGATGATGTCACATTAAGATTTTGAATCAATTTGGTAGCTGGTTATACACGCAAATTTTTTTGTTATTTTTATATGGTTCTTGGCCAGTAAATCCAAATATACATTGAATGCGTCACTGATTCCATCCCCACAACCCGAAGTTTGGCTATACAAGGAGAAACTCAGTATCGATGCGAATAGCTAACACAGTAACTTATTCAGTGTCCCCACTGTTGATATGTTTGAATATCCGTGCAATAGCATTTTAACAATGTATGATCACTACAATCCTCTAGTGAGCACGTTATCCCCAGTAACGCGAAAAAATGACAGAGAAATTTATGTGGACTAGATTTATCTATCCCAAATAGCGGATCAGAATGCACAATTCGTTCATTTGCACTACGCATACATAGCCGCACAACTAAAGCGATTCTGCCCTCTTCTTTGATCTCAATTGCGCCGTCACTAAACTTCCACACTACCAGGAAGAAAACTTCACCTCCGGAAACACCAAATCCTTCTACGATTCCGTAAATTGAAAACTGTAAAATCGTCACCACACAAACGTAAAAATCTTTTCACTTTTTTCAACGCGTTTTCAGAGAATCTTCTCATAACCGTTCAGTAAGAAAACTTCACAACTTGTACTGAATTGAAAATTAAATTGAATGATAAAGTTTCAACGTAAATACATGACATGGTTCCACACAAAAATTCTTCTGAATGTTTTCAATATCCAAGATACTATTCTAACTATCTAGTTAGAGAAGCAAAAGAATTACATATTCTGATAAAATTAAACTTCCTCCTAAAGCGTTTTATCTCAGCAAAACAATTGCACATCTTTGACGAACGGAATCAACCTCTACAACAGACACAACTTCGATCGCGCCAGACAACTTGTCTTACTCGTTACTTAAGCTCAACTGCTCGTTGTCGTTAAGCGCACAGCTACTCGTCGTCAACGAAATCAAACTTATTCCTTTCATTCTCGTGCCGGAACGATATCATTTGAACCATTTTCTTTGACCATACTGTTTGAAGTGCCATGTCGATATCCTGCAAGTGCTATTATAGACGCGCGCGAACGTCTCTTGTGGAACGTAGCATGGTTGATACTTAATGATAATGAAATCATTAGTTTTCCATTGTAGACGTGGCGAATATTATCCATTTAAATGTAAAATTCATACAAAATTCAACCGCATGCATTTTTCCTTTAAATGGAAAATAAGAATGTTTGAGATTTATGTTAAAGTTTTATATGTTGGAATCACATAGCACTTCCACATAAATGGGTAAACCAAGCGGAAGACCACTCTACCCTGCAAGAGCACCTGTAATGACAAAAAAAGGGGTAAGCTCGCCTGATTGCTAGCTCATGACTGTAGGGGCCAGCCAACGTGGCGGCTCCCATTCCTGTTCAAGGTTTTATGCAAATGGAAAGACCGAGGGTTTTATTACACTTATCTATTCATAATTCCATACAAAAGTATAAATTGCGCTTCCTTTTTTAGGGTTTTGTAAAATAATTTTACAAAACCCTACTAGTTTCGCGACCAGTCTGTCCGTCCGTCCGTCCGTCCGTCCGTCCGTCCGTCCGTGTGTCACAGCAGTTTTTCTCGGAAACTACTTAAGCTAGAAACATCAAATTTTGTGTGCAGGTGTAAAGTGGTGATCTCTTCAAAGTTCAACTACAAAAAAATTTTATAAGGTATTTAAGGGGGGTCTCCCCATATAGGGGAGTGACTCCCCGAAAAAAAAATTTCATTGAAGGTAGCCGATATAGGTATCAAATGAAAGGTCTTGATGAGAACTTTTCAAAACAAAGTTTGCTTCGAGGGGCGCACAGGGAGGGGAAATGTACGAAAAATTTGTGTCCCCCCCCTCGCGATTGGACACCTGTGATCCGAACTTTGTTAGTAATAGTAAGATTTATTGATTTTATGTTTTCTTGAATAAAATCTTAACGGTACCCTTAAATTTAATGAAGTTCAGTACGTAGATGTCTATTTATAAGGTTGATCTCTCCTGAAAGTTTCATAAAGATTGAATCATATTTAGCGAAGTTATAGCGGTTTGAATTTTCCTGTATTACTATGGAACAATATGCGCTGCATTTATTACTATGGCAACATATGGCTATGGAACAACACGCGCCTTTTACCGACTCAGACACTACAATTTTGCTAGGATTTGCATAAAAATTTCAGGAATGATAGGTGTCATGTATATCTTTAAGAATCGGTTCAGTTAGTGGTATCAGTAATCGTAAAACAAAATAGTGGCTGTTTTAAATGCGAAGATTGAATAATTTTGAGTTATTCTTTCCCAACTTCAACGTTTAAGGTGCATGCTTCGAACACTTGATTCAATTTAATGAATGACTGAAGCTGAGTACCTACAATTAATGCTATAAGTGAAACAAGTCAAGGAGGCGGGAGGGAGCTCCTAGCAAAAGGGTTTTGTAACCATTCTAGGATTCGAAAAAATTGGCCATTGATCGATGATAACAGTACAGGAGAGTGGCCCCTGAAAAAAAAATTCATCAAACGTAGCCGATATGAGTATGAAATAAAAGTTTTCATAGGAGCTTTTCAAAACAGTTGTTGAACTGTCAGTTTTTGCTACAGTGGGGACACAGGGGGGTTGTAAATACATGAAAAATGTGTTTTCTCCGTCGCGGATGGACATCTGAAATAATTATCAAGGGAGATATTCATGGGTATAACAATACCAAAAACCTCAGAAGTCGAAATTCGTTCAACTTTGTTAATAATAGTATGAGCTTCGTATTTCATACTTTCTCCAATAAAATCGTCTTTGACATGTTTCTTGATTTGATTCGATCTGCATGACTGCAGTTTGTAAATTGAATACAAAACTCTTCTGACATGAGCGTAGGTCTGTTTACCCAACTTGTTTTTAACTATCAAAAGTTCTGAATTTTCAGTAAGTATTAATAATACAAAATATATTTGGTCTAAGTAGTTCATTAAGACACATTCAGAAAAAGCTTACGGATAACCTACTAACAGTGACAAAGGCTGACAAAGGATATACAACGGTGATCTTAAAAACAACGGACTACGTACAAAGAACAATAGACTTCATAAACGCCAACAGATACAAACTGGTAAACAATGACCCCACCAATAAGCTCCAAGCGAACTTACGTACTGCCATTACACAATCCCCACTAATTATTACTCCTTATACCAAGCAACGCTACATAATCCCAAATCCATGCACACCACCCCTTAAAGCACAACCTAAGCTCCACAAAGCCAATATTCCTATCTGTCCTGTCGTCAACTATCGCCCAGCTCCTGCATGCCAATTAGCTTGGTACTTGGCGACGATAATGGCTGATGTCATGCACCTTGACGACGAATACGCATTCAAGAACAGCCGCGAGCTAGCAAACTCTGCCACTTCTTTAAAATTGATTGAAACTTGTCGACTTTTATCACAAGACATCACCATCCTCTATACGTCTATACCCGTCGATGAAACAATGGCCATTCTAAAAGAAAAACTTTCATTCAGCAACAGCCGACGATTTACAGGTCAACTGCTCAATCTCAAAAAGACTACAACCAAGCAGAACTGTTTTAAGTTCAACAGCAACACATAACAGGCCAATTGAAAAGTCCCTGGTCTGATACACAGATGGCGGTGGTAGTTTTAAATCCTTATGATTTTTAGTCTGACAATTAGTTTGTGAGGTATTGCGTTGTGAGTGTAGCTGCTTTTGTTATTTAAAAATAAAGACGAAAAAAAAAAAAGAATTTCGAGCACTGATAAAATATTGCTTTTTGAAGGGAAAAAATACTGTTGTAGCAAAATCTTGGCTTGATGAAGAGTTTCCGGGGCCTCCACCAGGAAAATCAACCATCACTGATCAGAATGCTAAGTTTGAACTTGGTAAGATGAGCACCAAGGACGGTGAGCGCATTGGCCGCCAAAAAAGGCTATCACCAACGAAAACATAAAAAAAGTTCACAAAATAATTTTGAATGACCGTAAAGTGAAATTGATCGAGATAGCAGACGTTGTGTGTACGTCGAATCATTCAAGGGACATTTGTACATGAGAAAGCTGAGTGCAAAATGGGTGCCGCGCGAGCTCACAGTCAATCAAAAGCAACAACGTGTTAATGATTCTGAGCAGTGTTTAAAGCTGGTTAAGCGCAATAAACCTGAATGTTTGCGTGAATATACGACAATGGATGAAAAATGGCTCCATCATTTTACTCCGGAGTCCAATCGACAGTCATCTGAGTGGACTGCACACGATGAACTGAATCCAAAGCGAAGAAAAACACAACAGTCAGCTGGCAAGGTTATGGCATCAGTATTCTGGGATGCGCATGGTATAATATTCATTGATTACCTCCAAAAGGGCCGTACCATCAACAGCAATTATTATATAACGTTATTGGATCGTTTAAAGGATGTAATCGTAAAAAAGGCCCGATTTGACCGGGAACTTTTCAATTGGCCAGTTATAGTAGATTGCCAAGTACGGTCTGGGTATGGGATATCCAATGTCCTCAATAATATCCGAAATATTCTTACAATCTTTGCAAGAAGTCTTCATACCCAAAGTTATCAAAAGATTCAATGTAATATTTTACAGACGACTGGATGTAGATGACAATTTCATCGTTATTGAATCACAAGAAAATAAACAAGACGAACTGCTTACCTTTATGAATAAAACACACTCGATTATAAATTTCACTATGGAAAAAAAAACAAACGGAAAACTCAACTGTATGAACCTAACTGTGATACGTGAACAAACACGATTGGGCTACAAAATATAGAGAAAACCAACCACAACTTATCATACCATACATGAAACATCTAACCACCCTGCTCAACATGAGCTAGCAGCGTACAGATCAATGGTGCAGAGACTTCACTCCATCCCCATGACCTCTACTAACTACTCCAATGAACTAAACAACATTTACAGAATAGCTAGTAATAATGGATACAAACAATGCAACATTGACAAACTTGTCACACAGTACAAACCAAAACAGGAAAGCCAACCGACAGAAACTCATAAGAATGACCAACAGTGGGTTTCATTAACATACGTAGGCAAAGAGGCATACAAACTATCAAACTTCCTTAGGAAATACAAATTGCAAACCGCATTCAAAACGAACAACAACATTGAAAACAAACTGGAGCCAAACCTGAATGACACATCAATATGCAAAAACAGCGGCGTATACAAACTGGCATGCAAGGACTACGACATGGTAAATATAGGAAGGACAACATGAAAACCAACGACAAGATACAAAGAGCACTTACGATCTTTCTTACACAACAAGGCAGACTCCAATTATGCGAAGCACCTACAAGACTACGCACATGAGCCTGACGCTATGAAATTGCTACACAAACAAAGCAAAGGACCGAGACTTGACATCCTAGAAAGTCTTGAAGTTTGTAAACATTGAAAGACAGACGGTAACATTATCAACGCACAACTTGTTACCAATTCCGACGCAATTTTCTCAGTACTAGACCACACTCTTAGACAAAATAGGAAACGAGATGAAAAAGAAAAAACGGACATCCAGCAAGAAAAAAAAAACAAAAAAACTTAATATTCCTCCACCTGGTATAATTTAGTACTTAACGTAGTTTACTACCTTACCTAATTACCCACCCGCTAATTACCCATCTGCTGATTACCCATCCGCTTATTATCCATTCGCTTAACCCATCTACATATATATAAAGTCATTCCCTGCAACACACCCTTTAGGCATTGAAGATGACTCAAAGGAGTCAAAACGCGTGTGCACACACAGCAAAGCAAGGCCCAACGGCTTTGAAAGAAAAATAAATAAGAATCTTTAAACTGGAGGAAGTACACGACAGTTTTAGTTGCAATGAATTGCACCAAATAATGCTTTGCTCTGGTATCCTAACCAAGTTAGTTCGTCTTACCAAAATGACATTGACAACCACCCAGGTCTGTATCACAGCTAACAACAAATATCGGACTAAACAAGTTGGGTAAACAGACCTACGCTCAAGTCAGAAGGGTTTTGTATTCAATTTACAAACTGCAGTCATGCAGATCGAATCAAATCAAGAAACATGTCAAAGACGATTTTATTGGAGAAAGTATGAAATACGAAGCTCATACTATTATTAACAAAGTTGAACGAATTTCGACTTCTGAGGTTTTTGGTATTGTTATACCCATAAATATCTCCCTTGATAATTATTTCAGATGTCCATCCGCGACGGAGAAAACACATTTTTCATGTATTTACAACCCCCCCTGTGTCCCCACTAAAGCAAAAACTGACAGTTCAACAACTGTTTTGAAAAGCTCCTATGAAAACTTTTATTTCATACTCATATCGGCTACGTTTGATGAATTTTTTTTTCAGGGGCCACTCTCCTGTACTGTTATCATCGGTCAATGGCCAATTTTTTCGAATCCTAGAATGGTTACAAAACCCTTTTGCTAGGAGCTCCCTCCCGCCTCCTTGACTTGTTTCACTTATAGCATTAATTGTAGGTACTCAGCTTCAGTCATTCATTAAATTGAATCAAGTGTTCAAAGCATGCACCTTAAACGTTGAAGTTGGGAAAGAATAACTCAAAAGATATACATGACACCTCTCATTCCTGAAATTTTCATGCAAATCCTAGCAAAATTGTAGTGTCTGAGTCGGTAAAAGGCGCATGTTGTTCCATAGCCATATGTTGCCATAGTAATAAATGCAGCGCATATTGTTCCATAGTAATACAGGAAAATTCAAACCGCTATAACTTCGCTAAGTATGATTCAATCTTTATGAAACTTTCAGGAGAGATCAACCTTATAAATAGACATCTACGTACTGAACTTCATTAAATTTAAGGGTACCGTTAAGATTTTATTCAAGAAAACATAAAATCAATAAATCTTACTATTACTAACAAAGTTGTGTGAATTGCGACTTCTCACGTATTTGTTGTTGTTGTACTCGCCAAGGCCTACATCCCTGATTTTTTTCAGATTTTTCGGATCACAGGTGTCCAATCGCGAGGGGGGGGACACAAATTTTTCGTACATTTCCCCTCCCTGTGCGCCCCTCGAAGCAAACTTTGCCAAATTAAGACCTGTTTTGAAAAGTTCTCATCAAGACCTTTCATTTGATACCTATATCGGCTACCTTCAATGAAATTTTTTTTTCGGGGGGTCACTCCCCTATATGGGGAGACCCCCCTTAAATACCTTATAAAATTTTTTTGTAGTTGAACTTTGAAGAGATCACCACTTTACACCTGCACACAAAATTTGATGTTTCTAGCTTAAGTAGTTTCCGAGAAAAACTGCTGTGACACACGGACGGACGGACGGACGGACGGACAGACGGACAGACGGACAGACTGGTCGCGAAACTAGTAGGGTTTTGTAAAATTATTTTACAAAACCCTAAAAAGGAGATGGACTGGCCTCATTGCTATTCAATTTCGTTCTGAAATCTTTCATTAAAGAGCTACCTGATGATATAAGAGATACGTTACTATACAAATCGGGCCAAATGTCAATACAATATTGAACATGAGAGCAAATTGATGGATTAACTCAGCTTTGATTATCTTGAAGACGAGCTACGTACACAGAAAAAAGCTCCAAGTATTCAAATCTGTGATAAGATCTGTGCTATACTATACTCGTATATGTAAAACAATGACCCTAACCCAAGCATCAATAAACATATTGAAAGACTTCAAAAGACGGGTCCTGAGGTCAACAATTGAGGCAAAACTAGACGGGGACCAAGGATGAGTTGAATGCAAGCATGAGCTGTTTGGAATTTTTGAAGAGCGGGAGGTCTCAACTAAGGATGAAAAAACCATTCCGATTTCTTTGGTCCGAAAAACTGAGTTTTTTGGAAGTTTAAAACGACTTTTTCTTTCAAATTCAGGAACCGGATTAAAATTGGACTCAAACGATTACAAAAAAATCGAAAAACAGTTTTTTCGCCATCTCTACCTATGTTCTTTGTATTAATTGTTGCTCCGTGTCAATGCAAAGGACTTCACTCGGAGTGCAAAATGAAGCTAGCACACGATATACAAAAAATGTAAAATGTTCGGGGATTGAACTGAAGGATCTTTCATCCTCAAGCTGCAAATGAATGACTTAGCTTAACAGTAAGCTGTCGGCTTGGTTTTCAACACGTGAGTCTCTTATTTTTAATACAAAGCTGAAGCATCCTTCAGTTTATTTTGATTTAATTACAATAATTTCACGAGTAAAAAATCGAAAAACCATTCATATCTAAAGTTAATTAATGGACATAAATGCGTACATTTAATTTTGATTTTAGTTTTTTTATTTAAAAAATATGCTAAGGAAAAAAGCCATAAAACCGGTTCTTCCGAAAACCGGTTTTTTGGCTGTAAAAATGGTCCAGTTAAACCAAAGATGAAAAAACTAAAAAAAGGAAGAACCGGTTCTTATACCAAAAACCACCATCCCTAGTCTCAATGGTTGTTAGATTTTGGAACCTGCAATGGGCTGGCTATGTGAATCGGATGGACAACAACGGATACCCAAAAAGGTTGGGAGTGTTGAAGGGCAGAGACCAGTGGGGAAACTGAAAAAATGTTGATCTGACTCGGTCGACGAAGTTAGTTCATCACTGCTTGGATTTTAAAATTGGAGGACGTGGTCAATGGCCGGAGACAGATGGAGGCACTATTTGCCGAAAATGAAGGCTAGTAATGTTACGAAGAGAAGAAGATGAATGTGCTGATTTAACTGAAAAACCTAAATAACCCAGCATTCCTCAGTTAGAGACATATCACCAACCGGACCTAAGACATCAGGTAGAAATGGAGCTCAAGCGATAAGTTCATTACCATTAATACTTGCAAAATCTGACAATCTTTCTGAACCACCAACACCACATTAATTAAGAAAGGAATAAAGCCAGCAATGGAAGTTACTTCAAGTCCACACAAAAATGAAACGAAAGCTAAAGAAAAAACTGAAAATCAGGAATCTTGTTCTAATTTTAAACAAAAATAACCTTGAAAAGAAAATGTTAAAAATAGAAAAAAAATAAAACCTCTATGAAAAATAAAACAATACAAGTCAAAAAATCCTGGTTTCGTCATCTTTGTGGGGAAGATCGCAAAGAAACATGGTACACTGTGCATACTGCATAAGGTGGGTACATGACTTTGTGCTGGCGAAGAGAATAAAAGTTTGAGGCGTGTGTGTGATATTTATGTTCAATGTAAAAAATTATAATGCACACAAGCAGTAGAGCAGCCTCGTGGTGATCAGGAGTGGCTGCTCCTGAAGAGATAAGGTGGTCACCCCGTCGAAACTGCTGCGTTTGTTGTTTTACTAGTGTAAAGTAAACTACATCCGTCAAGTTTCCATCCTTTAGGCAGAGATGAGTGGTTCACTTCAGCCACTTTAACATCTTTAAGTTTGACATTCCCTTTGTAATACAACGACCTTCTTCGGAGAAAGTAACGGTTACTTTTTGTGTAATGTTTGCGTTTGTCTCAAGCCTCCGTGTCCGCTAACTTTAACGAGGCAAAAAAATATTGAATTACTGTGGAGTAGATTAATTAACACCTAATAGAACATTTCTAAAGATAATAAAAACTGATCGGTACGTCTTGTAGAGTAGAGTACGCGTGATAGTATTTTGTAGTGTAGCTTCGTAGCTCAACAAGAACCCGCTTCATATGATGCTTGTCGTCAAGCACGCGTACGCGGTCGTTAAGCGAAGCTGTTAGGTGAGCTCGGTGTTGTTTATAGCTCGCTGACACTTGTGCCAGCCCGTCGGCACCCAATTCGGAAAACATTACAAAATGTTCTTTTGCAAACAATTTTATCACTGACAAACTGATACTTTAATTTCTTATATAACATGCTTATTACTCTAAATCTTTAGTTTGAGACTTGTGGAAAATTCCATGCTCTAGTACTAACATAAGCTTGATGTGATGTAACATATTGTAGTGTGATATTTCAGTTTCATTAAGAGTCAGTCAAGTATTATTATATTTGCGACTTAAGCCATAGGTGGTGTGAAATAGGAGATCAGGTGCCTTAATCGCGCCAAAGGTATTTTTTATAAAATCACTGCTCAAAAGAAAGTTTTTTGTTATGTCATAGAAACGTTATGAAGCTTTAAAAAATAAAGGTTCAGTAAGCATAAAGGATTTTGTTTGATTTTCATTAGCTTAGATACTACAGCCTTTTTTTTCAAAGGTGAAGCGACTTGAGCAACCTTACCTTACTTGTATGTATGCATAAAGAAAGAAAGAAAAAGCCATCATTTTATGACTGACTTGTAAAGTATTCAGTTGCGTTCACTGTTCCGTAGAAAGGTACTTTGAAAGCATATAATTTGACTGGCATTGAAGTAAATGTTATTCCAACCTTTTTGATTTATTTAATAGAAGCTCCACTTTTGCAAAAATACCAATCATCACGCCTAAGAATAAACCCATTATGGTTAAGCGCTGAAATCCAATCTGCCTTAGAATAATGAACTAACACGTCTTCCCCCTCACCATCAACCCTCTGAGGATTTTTTTTTCAATGGGAGCAGTGGCTACAATAACGCCGTGATGAATTGTTTTCATTAAGTTTTGCTTTTCATCAACCACCAATAAATTTGTGCGGGTGTATCAGCAATATCACGGAAAATGTTAATTAGACATTGTCCTTTTTTCTCGTATCGCCACAAACTCGACAGAAATCAATTATGCTAACTGGTTAGCTCATAGCTAAGCCCATAATCATTTATTGCCGCCCACGCTAAATCTCCACCGTAATTAAGTGAAATTGCATGTCTAATTAAATTTTCACCGCTTTACAGCACCCTAACAGATTAAATTTCATCCAACTTGGTCCTGGCAAACAAAATTTTCTTATGTATAATCTTGTTTGGTGGCGTGAGGAATTCAATGAGTTTACACTTTTTCTACTTTGTCTTCTTTACTTTTCGAGATTACCAAAGAGAAAAAAAAACAACAGAACAGCAAATCTGAAGGCAAAAGAGGTAACGGCAGTCTAGCGAAATTCGGCGCATAGGAACAGGCTTTCTGTTTGGCGTGGAAATCTTCAAGATCTAGGGTTTGCAAATGACTTGGCGCTAAGGAGTGTCAACAACGGCTGCTACTGACCCAAAATGAGAGGACCGTTTTTATGGCTTGTTTGATGATAGCTAATAGTAACTTGACATTGGCATTAACACTAACAATGATATCCTTTACAAATTTTCATTAGGGGAAATTGCTACCCCTTGATGCTTACAAATTACATGGATAGCAGTGTTTTGCAATAAATTCACTAATAAGTAAGCAAAGATTGTAAGATTTGCTTTTATTAATGGCAAGTTAAGGAAAGGATGTTTGGGGCTTTATTGACGCAAATGAAAATTTATTAGGGAAACAATTTTGTGAAAATGATTATACTGACTATTAAAATATACTGCCTGAGAGACTCAGTTGATTTCCTTATGCAAAATATTCAAACGAATTATGACCAGAGTCTGGTGTTATCAATAGAAATCAACATTTGAAATTGAGCTCGACAATCTCCAGTTAAATTTTAAGTAAAAAAATCCTGCAAAAATATGTCTAACATAAAGTTGATGTCTTAAGAGAGTAAATTACTGAACATAAAGATATAATCAATTTTTATTCCTCCTGCTTTGAATGAAACCAGAATATAAGAATGAAAATCATCAAAGAGAAGTCTGAGACTTCTCACCATTATCAACTTATCTACAAAAAAGCCTTAAGTGCTGTGAAATAATGTTTCAAAATAGTGATTTTTGTTGAGTTTAGGCTCCAAACCTTGCATGCACGCACATTTTGTACTTTCATGTTTATGGCTTTGGAAAACAAATTTTGTAAAAACATACCGAGTTTGCGCTCTTTCTGTCCATCGGTTTGTTTGAGTGTGCATCACTGCAATTTTCCCCAAGAACTTTGTAGTTACTGCCTCTCGAAGATTAAGGTTTTACCTTAGATTTCAAAATTTCATGTGGTTTCCCTCCTTATACCAAAGTTACTAGAAAAAACTTTTTACCAAATTTGTTGTTTGTTATTGTTTGTTAGTATACAATGAAAAATATGCGTGTAAGTGAGCAGACTGTGCACAGATGCATTTTTGCCATCAGCCGTGCTTGTTTAGTCTGAGAGCAACAAACAACGAGTGCATATCACGTCTCTGCGCTTTTAAATTTTAGTCACTTAAATGTATTATTTTCCTTTCATTTTTATGGATCGTTCTACGCCACGTATTTTACTTTTATAATAAAATCAAGTGCCGACAATTTTTTAATAGCTGCTGAAGAACTCTCAGCCACCGACAGCAAAGCAGTATTTTTACAAGAAAATTTCAAGCTAGCTTTTTTTACAAAAATACCTAAGAGGGGAAGGCAGAGAGAACTGCATAAAGCAAAAGAATTATATTTAAGAAATCTTGGAAATATTTGGTATTTGCCAAATATTTCCAAGATTTGCCAAGATATTACATATACCGTTAGATATTGGTTATTTAAAGGCAACAGAATCTCAGTCTTAAATGGAAAATCAAGAATTACATCAGCAATCAATTGGAGCATTACTGTACCTAGCAGTAAATACAAGACCAGATATCAACGCATGTGTGACTATACTCAGTCAGCAAATAAACAGCCGACATCAGTCGGTTGGACCGAGGTAAAAAGAATAGCTCATTATTTGAAGGGCACGAAGGACTATGAGCTCATACTCGGCGGCAACGGACAAGAAGAATTGAACGGCTATATAGGTGCGGATTGGGCAGGAAATTTGGAGTGATCGTAAATCAAACAGCGGTTATCTATTTCAATTGATGAATGCGACAATAAGCTGGGCATGTCGAAAGCAAACATGTGTATCTCTATCATCTACTGAGGCAGAGTATGTTCCTATAGCAGAAGGTATAGGTATATAGAAGGTATAGGTATATAGAAGGTATAGGTATATAGAAGGTATAGGTATATAGAAGGTTCAACAAACCATTTTCTAAGATAACCAAAGTTGTTTAAAATTGATTGATAACAATAGAAGTAGCCATCGCATCAAACACATCGACACCAAATGTCATGTTATTAAGGGCTTTAAAGATAGGAAACTTATGAGCTTTGAATATTGTTCTGCCAAAAAGACGACAGGCCACATGTTAACGAAGCCACTCAATAGGATCAAGCTTAAGTATTTTGCTGAAAAGAGCGGATAAGGTGCATATTATCGTTGAGGGAGGGTATCAATATACAACAATAATATGCGTGTAACTCAACAGACTATACACAGATGCACTTTAGCCCATTAGCCGTGCTCGTTTAGACTGAGAGCAACAAGCAACGAGTGCACACCGCGTCTCTTCGCTTTTAAATTTTAGTCACTTAAATGTATTATTTTCTCTTCATTTGAATGTATTGTTTAACGCTACATGTTTTATTTTTATAATAAAATCAAGTGTCAGTAAAATAAAACACAAAACATTTATTTCGCCAACGAATTAAAGGTGACCTTACGCTCTTATTTAAAAAAAGTGTGAAATTAATAAGTCATACTATTACTAACAAACTTAAGTGAAGCTTACACTTAAAATTTCTTCTGATTTTTTGGATGAAAGATTTCCAAACGCGAATCTCACTCAATCTCTTAAAGGGTAAAGTAATTTTAAGATCTGTTTGAAAAAATCTCGCTAAGACCTTTAAAATGACACCCCATTTCACTACTATCAATAAGAACAAGTTGCATAGACAGACCTATGCTCATATCAGAAGGGTTTGTACTCAACTTGCAAAATGCAGTAACCAGCATCAAATAAAATAAAGAAACATGTCAAAGACGATTTATTGGAGAAAATGTGAAATTCGAGGATCATACTATTATTAACAAAGTTGAAAGAATTTTGACTTCTGATGTATTCGTTATAGTTATACCCATAAATGTCTCCCTTGATAATTTTTTCCGATTTTTTTAGATTACGGGTGTCCATTCGTGAGGGAGGAAACACAATTTTCATGTATTTCCCCCCTGTGCCTCCACTGAAGCAAAAACGGTCAGTTTAAGAACTGTTTTGAAAAGCTCTCATAGAGAACTTTTAGTTTATACTCATATCGGCTACCTTTCATGAAAAGTTTTTCAGGGGCCACTCCTCTGTACTGTAATCATCGATTCATGGCCTTTTTTTCAGAATCCTTGAATGGTAACAAAGCCCTTTTGCTAGGAGCTCTCTCCTGCCTCTTCAATCATATGTACTCATTTCCATGATACCTATCATTCCTGCAGTTTTCATGCAAATCCTAGCAAAGCTGTAGTGTCTAAGTCGGTAAAAAGCGCATATGGCTCCATAGCCATTTGTTTCCATAGTAATACAGGGCATATTGTTCCATAGTAATACAGGAAAATTCAAATCGCTCTAACTTCGTTAAATACAATTCGATCTTTATGAAACTTTCAAAAAAGATCAATCTTATAAATAGTCATTAATTTTATTGAATTTAAGGTTACCATTTAGATTTTATTCAAGAAAACATAAAATCTATAAATCATAATATTACTAACAAACTTGAGTGAATTTCGACTTCTCATGTATTTGTTGTTGTTGTTGTACTCATTAAGGCCTACATTCATGATTTTTTTCAGATTTTTCGGGTCAAAGGTGTCCAATCGCGAGGGGGGGCACGGCTAAAGTTCCTATATTTCCTCTTCCCCTGCCCCGCTCGGTACTCATAAGGCAATTTTAAGACTTGTTTTGAAAGATCTCATTAAGACCTTTCCAATGACACCCTAGTCGACTACCAATGGTGAACATTTTTTTTTGAGGGGTCACCACCCTATATGGGGAGACCCCCTTAAACCCCTTTGAAAAATTTTTCCACCCTTGAATTATGAAGAAGTCATCACTTCTGACCTTTCCACAAAGTTTCATGGCTGCAGCCTCTATAGTTTCGGAGAAAAAGTGCTGTGACATACAGACGGACAGACGGACGGACGGACGGACACAGGTCGTGATTGCAATAGGGTTTTGTGTTTTAGTACAAAACTCTAAAAATGTTTTAACGGTTACTCCCCTATGTGGGGACACCCTCCCACCACTCTTTGAAAACTTCTTTTACCCCAAACGTTTCAAGAAGTCATAGCTTCCGACCTTTCCAAAAAGATTCATGGCTGTAGCTACTATAGTTTTGGAGAAACACTGCTTTGACATACGGACGGATGGGCAGATGGGCACAGAAACTGAGTTTTATATGATTTTATGATTTAGTAGAAAACCCTAAAACAGAGAATTTCCTCTTTTAGGGTATTGTAAAATCATTTTAAAATACCCTACTAAAATCGCGTCCTGTCCATCCGTCTGTCCGTCCGTCTGTGTGTCACACCACTTTTTCTCGCAAACTACATAAGCTAGAAACATAAGATTTTGTAATTAGGTGCAAAGTGACACCCTCTTCAAAATTTCAGCACGAATAAAAATTTATAAGGTGTTTAAGGGGGGTCTCCCCATACAGGGGAGTTGCCCTTGAAAAAAAAGTTTTCATCGCATGTAGACAATATGGGTATCAAATGCAAGGTCTTAATGAGAACTTTTCAAAACAGGTCTTAAAATGACAAATTTTTCTTCGAGGGGTGCAGGGGAAGGGGAAATGTTCGAACCTTTGACCCAAAAAATCTGAAAAACATCATGAATGTAAGCCTTTATGAGTACAACAACAACAAATACATGATAAATCGTACTATTACTTTGTTAGTAATAGTATGATTTATCGATTTTATGTTTTCTTGAATAAAATCTTAACGGTGCTCTTAAATTTATTAAAATTCAGTACACAGATGATTATTCATAAGACTAATCAGTCCTGAAAGTTTCACAAAGATCGAATGGTATTTAACGAAATTTTAGTGATTTGAATTTTCCCGTATTACTATGGAACAATATGCGCTGTATTACTATGGAAACATATGGCTATGGAACAATATCCGCTTTTTACCGACTCAGATACTACAGCTTTGTTAGGATTTGCATGAAAATTTCAAGAATGATATGTATCATGAATTTCTTTGAGAATTGGTTCAGCTAGCGGTATTAGTAATCGTAAAGCAAAATTGTGGCTGTTTTAAATGCGGAGATTGAATAATTTTGATGTATTTTGCCCCAACTTCAACGTTTAAGGCGCCTGCTTTTAACACTTGATTCAATTTAATGAATGCCTGAAGATGAGTAGCTACAATTAATACTCATAGGTGAAATAAGTCGAGGAGGCAGGAGAGAGCTCCTAACAAATGGGCTTTGTAACCCTTCTACGATTCGAAAAAAAAGCCCATGAATCGATGATTGCAGTACAGGGGAACAAAACAAAAAATTTCATCAAAGGTAGCCGATATGAATATCAAATGAAAGTTCTTTATACGAGCTTTTCAAAACAGTACTTAAGCTGATAATTTTTCCTTCACAAGGGCAACAAATACATTGGAAGTCGAAATTCGATCAACTTTGTTAATAATAGTACATTTAATAAATTTTGCTTTTTTGTCAAAATGGGACCCTTAAATGTCCCAAAATCTAAAATTTAAGTTTTCTGAACAATAAACAGCTAAGTTACAGCCGATTGAATACCTAACAATTACAACAACATTAACACGTGATACTAGGGAGATACACGTTTACATCGGACCTAGACACTACAAATATGTAGGAACTTTGATAAAAATTTTAGAAATGGTTTGTAATATCCATGTATTATCATGACTAATCAAGCGACGGGGTCAAAATGCTTGAAACAAAAAAGTGGCGAGTTTAAAATCATAAACACCATAATAATTTTTCGAACTCAATTTATGGAATCTGTATATTAGTCAAGTTTTGATATGCAGGATATATTGTTTGATTTACTAATTGTTTTACAGTACCCTTCTGGCAGGAGCATCCTTCTGCTACTTCAACTTGTTTACAAATCAATTTGCATGCGATCGTTAATTTAGCTGGGTTACCTACACTAAACTCTACTAAAGTCTAGATGCCGATTTGATTTCACAATGTATTTTCTGCTAACATCTCTGTTTGTCTCGAAAGAAAATCCCTGAATGCAAAGAACATAAACGTAAAGCAAAATTTTCAGCTTTTATTCCTTTCACCTATTAGATCCTTTTTTAGAGATTTCGCCGGCCAATCACCTTCTCAAGTTGAAGCCTCAGTATTGTTTCTCGTCTGACTTAATTGTTCGAATTTTGCACTCAGAGATGATTTCATTTTCTGGACGTTTCAACTGATTTTAACCTCAACCTCAATTTCACCTGCTCAATTATCTGTGTAGAGAAAAGGTGAATTCAACAAACGTTAGTAGGGAAGTTGTAACCTGCCAAAACAAACATTGATTTGTTTTCACCATTTCAAAGTTACAGTTTGTTTGATGCTGTGTGTGATGATTGCTAATGGTAAGTCGGGTTTATTTATTTCAATAAAATTGAATTAATAATGGACATGCTCCGCTATTCAGGTTACAGTCTATCAATTTTTGCACGCAAATTATCATTGTTCTCTAATTTTAATCACTTCCATTTCAGTTTCCAGCTCTTTTCGCATTGTTTTTATTTTGAACATATAACTTTTACATGTTTTGTGATCGGCTTCTACTTGCTGCCATTTTAAGAGTTTTGTAAGATAAATTTATAAAACGTTAATAAAACTGCGACCTGCGACCGTTCGTCTATATGTCATAGAAATTTTTCTCATAAACGATATAAGTTAGAAGCATCAAGTTTTGTATGTAAGCGTAAAGTGGTGCCTTTTACATAGTTCAATTACAAAAAAAATTTCTATGAGCTATTCAAAAGAGTCTTGCCATATAAGGGAGTGTCCCCTGAAAAAAAACTACATCAAAGGTTGAAAATATGGGTATCAAATGAGATGACAGCTTTTCAAAACAGGTGTTAAATTGATATTTTTCCCTTCGAGAGGCACACAGGGAGGGGAAATGTACGAAAAATTTGCGTCCTCCCTCACAATTGGACACTTGTGATCTCAGAAATTTGAAAAAAAAATTATCGAGGCAGGTGTTAATGAGCACAAAAACAACAAATACTTTAGAAGTCAAAATTCGCTCAAGTTTGTTAATAATAGTATTATCTTCGAATTTCATATAATTTCCTCAATAAAATTGTATGGATGCTCTAAAACCTGCCAAAATTTGACATTTAAGTAGCCTAATAAAAAGTCCTAATGCTCTGCAAGTTTGATGAAAACCGAATCATATCACGCAAGTTATAGCCATTTGAAATTTTTCTAATTACAGCAACAATAACATACTATTTTGGAATATTATGCACTTTCCATCGAATCAGACATTGTAGTCTTGATTTGATCTTCTTAAGATAAGATCAATAACATAAATATTTTTGGGAATTTATGATTTGTTTGTTTTCAACAAAATGGCGACTGTTCAAAATAGAGACACAATGGATTTTCTTTTAAACCTTCACATCTCTTTGACATGTTTCTTGATTTAATTCGTTGCTGGTGAGTACAAAATCCTTTTCACATGTGCGTACGTCTGTGTACCCCACCCTTTTGAATGTCTTTTTGTTGCGAACTTGCGCTTGAAAAGCTTGGGAACATACTTTAAACGTGTATGTTCATTCCTTGTCGATCAACTTTTCCAAACAAATATTTATTTGCAAATGTTTTGGGAAAGAAGTGTAATCACGAGTATGTAGTGATTAGGTCTTTGAGCTGGTATTCAAACCCAATGCACTTGCAGCGATGGAAGGCTTTGAAATATTTCTACAATTTGCGATTTAAGTTATTCCCAAAAAATGTATTTGGTTTGTGATTTACGAGTGTTAACTTTTTGTAGCTGCCCTGCCGTTGGTATTTTACTTTGTTTGCCGGTTGTCTACTCCATTGCCTCCTACACCAAGCATTTGCGTACGTTGATGGAAGAACACTCGCGAGTGTTTGGTTTCTAGGTCCGCAATGGGGAATGATGTCCCATGTCATGTGCGCATTCCTGCATTCGGTTTCTGGCTGTGGTAATCACATCCACTTTGATTTTGTTCAAGTTACGCTGCCAGGTGCATTCAATTTGGTTGCAGCGTTCAAGAAAGTTTGGGTTTTGATCAGTGAGGTGTCCTGTTGACTGCTCCTGGCTAATTATGGATTTGGTCAGTGGAGTGTCTTGTTAGCTGCTGCTGCTTGATGTCTTGTACCTTAAGTGTTGACACGTTCCTTAGTGATGTATACCTATTGCGATGATAAGTTACCGATCTGCCATCATTGCTGCGCATGGATGAGGATAAATCTAGCTGAGTCTTGTGATTATATTGGCAACAATTACATTTAAAATAGTAAATATTCCTTTTAAAGGAATGAGTTCCTAAACGGATCGAGGTTGCTTTCTCTTTTGATTAGCTCACGTAATTAGCCTAGGAGACCCATACCAAATATTTTTTATCAAAACAAAAAGTGCAGCTAACAAGTTAAGGATGACAAGCTACCTCACTGTTTAGCGAAACGATACATGGCCTAAAATAATGTGTCTAATGGTTTCAGTCTAGGTTCTCAGATTGACAGGGGAGGTGTTTAGTGGATAATCATTATGTACTTTGATTTGCCGCCATTTTATTTTCAGTGTGCTGACCTCAATGTTTGAGCAGTCATGATAATAAATCAATGATAAGTATCCTTACACGCCTGTAGTGCCTGGGTCCTTTGCGAACGCGTATTTAAATGGAATCACGTGCAATCGTGGTTGCAGTTGATAAGTTTCCAGTCGTCTTTAACTTAGCTGTTTTCAGCTAAATTTTTATGAAATTTCCAGTAAAGATGCATTAAGAGGCATTTTTCAGTTTTATAGATGAAAACGGAAAATTCCTATAATGTACTGTTATCAACAAATTTGATAGAAATTTGACTTCTGAGGTATTTGTTGCCCTTGTATTTATAAGTACCTACGTTTGTAATTTATTTCTGATTTTTCTGTCCAAAGATGTCCTATCACGAAGGGTGCACACCAGTTTTTCGTACATTACCCCTCATCCTGCACACATCCATGCAAATATTTCTAGTTTAGGACCTGTTTTGAGAAATTCTCATCACGGCCTTTGATTTGATACCCCCCTCTATAGCGACACTCCCTGAAATACCTTTAAAATATTTTTTTGTGCATAAAATTTTGAGGAAATTCCACTTTGGGCCTACCAACAAAATTTCAATACTCTAGCTTATGTGGTTTTGGAGAAATTTTGCCGTGATGCACGAACGTAAACACACTGACAGACGAACGGGCGGGCAGACAGACAGTTCGTTATTTTAGTAGCGAATTGTTAAAAATTTTACAACACCCTAAGAATGATACAAGCATTTTGATAATCGAATAGGAATTGTGGTCACAGCGAATGATCAAAGCCAGAGACTTACTATGGAAATTGACGTGTTTAAGTCTTAAACGTTATGAATTATAGTACTCGTATTTTCATGCCAAGTACTCTGTATTTACATTTGGCGAAAACTACAGAATAGCAGTTACAAGATGAAGCCAAAGTTATAAAAATCAAATAAAAATTTTGCACATCGTAAGCGATCGAAGCTGGAAATCTGCATAAAAATGCACGTGTTCTATAAACAGCTATTTCTATGCCGACCATCAAAAAACACGTTTGAGTTAAATCTTATACTAAAAACAAAAATTGCACGTTTAAGGGGGAAAAATCGATTTAAAGTTTTGGGGTAGTGACGCGTGGAAAAGTGGAAATTCTTGGGATTTCAGCCACTAAAACTACTCTCAACTTTTCCATAGCACCAAAAATATATATTTTTTTAAAAATTTAGATGCTATTTTATCTACCAACACCAAAATATTGTAAATCAGTTGTGAAATCTGGCCAAACCAATACTGTTTTGTGTCGTAACTCCTTTGTCCCGGCAATTGTAATGAAATTTGAACACTTTGACCTTCGTTTGAAAAATATTGTTCATTAATTTATTTAAATTTCACAATTATAACACGCCCCTTGAATAAACCTTCACTCTACGAGATTCGCGTACAAAAAAAAGGCATAAACTAAACATTCGTTTCTAATTTAAAAAGAAAGATACAAGATTTCGATACAATTTAGCTTGATTAAATTTGCATCAAAACGCGGCCAAAACTCATGTCAACTCATTTCAACCTACAACAAACGACTGGCCGCCCCAAAATTATCACTCTAACGTCCAACCAAAAATGCAACATAATTGCTGCACATCGCATTCATTCATTCATGCAAAAAGTGCACACGCAAGCACAGAGGCTCCCACGATTTGAGCTGACCGTGCGAACATGTGCACTCATCGTATGCAGCCACAGCTTGAAACAATCATAGCGTCATTTGCAATTTGCCATATTCGCAAATTCCAAATGATACCATGCAATATATGCACATGTGGACGTTGCATACATGATGGGTGGCCATGAAGTCGATACGGGCAATGAAATGCTCATATCGGGTTCATGGCAACTTGCGACGCGCAGCGAACATTGTTGCAATAGAATATGCAAGGCGAGGCAAACTTAGAATTCAACAAATACTATATAGGGAGAAAGTTCCTAAAATCAAATTATACCATCTCGCTTATTGGACCAGTCAGAAAAATAACTTTTATATTTACGAGTACACCCATGTATTACTAGTAACTAATGAAGTTTTTTTTACTTGCCCATGGCCTTTTATCCAGACAAGTTTGTTCTTTCCCTGCATTCCAATTTTAACCTTCATAAAACATAGTGTTTTTATGCAAAATACTACAAATAAGTGATTGCCGAAGAAAAATGACAGCTATAAAGTAGAAGAGTATTGTAATAAAATGAGTAGCTCAAACAACGTCTTTTGAGAATCAAGACCTTGACTCATACACACATTCTATGAAATGAGCTCGGAAAACTAATATACGGCTATTATAAATGTATATTATTTCTAAAATTTTCATAAAAATTCCTACATAGCAGTGCTGCCTACGCCTTTTTCAAATGCGCCACTCTACAATACCACGCGTTATTGTTGTCGTAATTGATAAATTTTCAATCGACTTTAAGTTGGCTTTTTATGGCTCGATTTTTGGAAAATTTTCAGACACCATGCGTTTAGTGTTACATAATTCAAATGCAAGTTTCTGAGAAATTGAACGGACAAACTTAGATTTTACAGATGAAAATGTAAAATTCACATTATGGACTATTATTTAAAAAGCTGATCAGATTTTGGCTTCTGGTATATTTGTTGGCCTTCTACAGCTTGAGGCCTACTTCCTTTACTTTTTCAGATTTTTCGAAACAAAGGTATGCAATCGTGAGGAAGGGCACAATTTTTCGTACATTTTCTCGCCGCCTACACCCTTTGGAGCGAAAAGTGTTAGTTTGAGACTTGTTTCTAAAAGTTCCCATTAGGACTTTCATTTGATACTCATATTAGCTACCTATCGTGAATTTTTTTTTCAGGTGCCACACCTCCTCATAAAAATTATTTTATACTGATACTTTTAAGAGATTATCACTTTAGACGTACTCACCAAATTTCTTCTTTTTAGCTTAAGTCGTTTGTAAGAAAACTTGCTGTCACACACGGATAAATCAACGGACGGACGGATAGATAGACATATTGACAGACAGCTTGTGATTTCCGCAGTGTATGGTAAAATTATTTTAAAATACCCTAAAAGTTTCGCCTGGTACGACAAGATGCTTAAGTTTTTTGGTGGTTTGTTTTTCGTCCCAAGTATAAGTATTTTGAGGATATAGTCAATGTTTACTCCAGTGGGTGGCTCACTTTGGTTTCAATGGTTTTCAGATATATCAGGGACTGTACATCTCTACAGCTCATACCTGAATGGCACGCTGTTGTCTCATCTCCCCGAAATTTCACATATTCTGTGGAATGTTTAAAAAGGTCGTCTTTGAGAATCTTCTTTAAGGATCACCTTCAGGTCCATTACTTGATCCTTCTTGATTTTCCCTTTTTTTTTGGAATGTGTCTATCACTGATATGGCTCTCTCTCTCGTAATTCGGAGCGATATCTAACAGAAATATGTCACCCTTACACAATTAGTTAACTAGTTGACAAGTGTCAGATAATAGATCTCCGGCAGTCGTGCACTTCGGTATTGTGAATAGTTGAGTTTCGTAGATTATTAGTGGCTCTAAGGTAGAAAGTCTACATCACTTTGAAAATTTCCACAGATGTAGCACCACACGAATTCGGAAAAAATATATAGTTCATTTATGGTGCCATTTAGTTCTACGCATATCTAACCTCAAGTTTCAAGTTCAAACTTGAGTGGAGAGTGACTATCCCAGGACAAATTATTGGCTTAGGCATGCTGTAGTCCAATCCTTCTTTGAAAATAATTAGATCGAAGAAAGTGCTCTGGAATTAAGTTTGCTGAGCGCTGTTGGTGCTAACCACCTTCCTTCTGACGATTGTCATTCCTAATCTGGAATTTTTCACTTCCTTGCTCGGAGAACTTTGTCTATTAGTGCTTAGATTGGTGTCCCTAGCGTTAATTCTTAATTAATAATATTCTGGTACTATGTCAGTGGAACGAAACGCCATGAATATCATCATCATTATCATTAGTCTCGTTGGCCTTGTTATATGTTCATTCGAAATTATCAAAAAAGTATTCTAGACAGTTTTTCCTATTGGCTCAAGTTCCATACACCGAATTTGAATGACGTTTTACCTATATATCGTATTGATCAGTAGTTATCGTGCAAACACAACTAAACTGACAATAAGTCAATCCATTCTATGGTTCATTTAATGAACATTCCTTTTCAGTATGTGTTGGCTCTTTTTCAGGAGGAACGGGAAATCGTTGGTGAGTATGCCGTTGAGGAGGTAGGGTTTCAATAATATTCGACTGATTGGTTTGATGTTTTGGTAAGGTACGCGATGCTGTAACTTGGCTTTGCGTTTTTAATTAGAGTAGATTGGTTCAGTTTTGGATTTGAGCAGTTTGTCTCTGGTACCGCGTCAGTTTATAATCGAGAACACGTGACTTCTTTGATTGAAAATGTCTCTTTTTTTTGACTGGATGGATACTCTGAAAGAGATGAAAATGAATCAGAGAACAGTAAAGTAAAATTGATTGTTGGGAGTTGATTGGGCATTTGAATTGGTGGCTGATAAATATGTATTTGGACATAGTCTTCTCACAAAAGACCTGTGACCGAAATTCCTCTCGAAATTAGCCAACCTGCCAGCAGCCACCTCGGAGTAAACTAAGGGTGTCCGGACTTGTTGACCTATTCGGTATAGTCCGTTGACATATTCCAAGTCTTCACGTCTAAGTCCGATGTTAAGTCGGTTTAGGTTTTCTTCGGAAAATCTTGAAAGAAGACGGACAAAGAAACATCATTACAACTGACCATCTGCTTTGTTGTTGCTAGTATCTTGTTTCCTATTAACACATCATATTCGTTTTGGGTCCAGGGGAATGGATCTCTAAGTAGCAACATTCGGTTCCTCTGCCAAGATCGGCTGTCGCTTTTTGATTGAGTCTAAGGCTCAGATAGAGGGCTCCTTACACTAAACTTTCTTTAGACGCCTAATTTCTCCTGGGCCTTCCTTTTTAGCATTTTGGCAAATGATTCTGACTGTCCAGTGGGTACGTTAGCTACTATCTCACTTATTTTGTTGTAGTCACTCGTTAAATTCATTCTCTGCTTTCGAAGCATACATTCCTGGCCCAATTACTCTGAGCAGCTAGTGCTTGATGCGTTGTCATACTAGAAGCTAGTTCTCAGAAACATCATATTTAGGTGGTTATTTTTAAACCCATTGATATTAAAAAGTAATTGAATATCTATGGGCTCATTTCAACTTTCTTACATTACAATAATGAAACACGTACCTCTGGAACGATGTACGACCGGAGCATTACCGTTTTGTTTAGATTTTCAGGAATATTTTATGAATGGGTTTATCATGAGTTTCTTTGAATGATATCAAGAATGTTGTAACAAAATGGCCCCCCATTTAAATATAGTATAAGAAATAATAACAAATAACGCATGTTGACCTGGAAAGTTACTCTTTTTTTGAAGTCACTATGTGCCAATTTAAAGACAATTGCTACAAAATTTGGCGGTAAAAGTTATTGTGCTTCTCCAAATGTCTTATTGAATGTTCTAAATAAAATTCCATCAATTATATGGCTCAGCTACCTTAAAAATGCTTTTACATTCTCAAATAAAATATCAACACCTGCACAAAAACCAATGAACTTTATACTTTCACGTTTCTCTTAATCAAATAGAATCCACCCAAACGAAGATCCCCATCGAATAAAGTTCCACACCATACAGATTAATTTGGGCATAAATATGACATAGATACAATCATCGGGAATAGATCGAATTACATTATCCCCAAATATACCAGCATCCTTGCAAGTATGCCCTGTTCAGGTGCTTTGTCGAAAACGACAAAAGAAAGAAGTGATGATGTATCGAAATACGACTGTAGAAACAGACAAGCTATCCAAGCAACTGAAGTACTTTTTGCCCTGCGACGATAAACCAAACAAAAAAGGGGTGGCTACCAGAAGCACTAGTCGATAGTACATCAGTCGTACAATTTTGAAGCAGAAGCAAAAGGCAACAGGAGCAACACAAGGAGCTATGTAGGTGATAAAAGAATATAAAAGCGAAACGAATGATAGAGGCGATATTTTTGTGCAAGGAGCGATTTCAAAGAATCCACATAAAAAACGGAAAAGGGTAAAAGTGGTGGCTTCCTGTTTCCTCCCTAACTACCAGGTGAACTTCCGTGCACTTGAATTGAAATTGATTTTGCCTTTGGGAACGGTATCCATTCAAAGGAGTAAAAATTCGTTACGTTCGAAATTCGAGTCGATAGTGTTTGGCATTGGTTTGGAATATATTCAATTTTCTCGAGACTTGAGATGTTTCATGAAAAAATGTGGAAGGATATGGGAATCGAGGAGATGTTGTTTGATCAGAAGATAGTTTTCCTTGCAAACTTTTGGCTCATTCTCTTATACCTTTGATATTATTTAGTGTGTAGAAGAATTTCTTTTTGTTTTGATATTAAAAAATTTAATTTTTACAAATAATTTTAAAATTAAATATATTACACAAGAAATAACAAAGATTTTATAATGTCCTTTGTCAATTTATGAGCTTAGTAAAAAGAGATTTAAAAGTTTCTTTCAGGATTTTGTATTAATTATAAAACTTTATTGAAATCGCGAATCGTCCATCCGTTTGTGCGTTAAAGCAGTTTTTTTTACAGAATCTAGTTCCTAGATATATCAGAAGTATTAACATTTTGAAAATATCGGTATCGAAATAAATTTCAAAAATTCCTATAGGCGGTCTCGCTATACTAGTATATAGGAGGCAGAGAAAACCTAGGCAACATGAATATCTTAAGCAATTCATCTTTCCTTTACCAATCGCAAAGAAAGCATTTTTTCTCTTTCATTGCGACATCCTTGCTTTTGCTATCAATTCTACTTCGATAAATATTTGTACGCTTTCTACCAGCAAAGGCGATGAGTCTTACTCCTGCTATTACTAAACACTGCCGACCTGGAGACTGTTTGAAATGCATGTGCAATTCATGGCACTTTTTCGAACCTGTAAAGAAGTACATCGCTCATCAAGAATCGTCTGGTTGATGACAAGGGTCTCCCTTTAAGTTAACGCCAGACACAACAACGTCTTTGCATTTCCACAATTCTAGAAATGCTACGCAAGCGATTCACACGGCAAAGCTTCCCACGAACGACCAGTTGCTGATGCAACATTTAGAATTAATAAAAATCCAAATTGTTAGAATTAAGTACAATCCTTATTGTAATTTTCATGCAATAAAGACCGCGAGACACCCGTCTCACGTATTTTTAAAAAGACGTACAAGCCTTTGATTTTTTAACTGGCGCCCGAGCAGGGACCTGTGTTCGCGTCGTTGCAAGTCGGTGACCAGTCCGTTGTTTAAAAACGTTAAAGTTAAATTATTAATCGGTAACCAGTCCGTTGTTAAAACGTAAAAGTTAAAATTATAAATCGGTAACCAGTCTGTGCAGTGAAAACTAGAATTCGCGTGCAGGTGAATTAAAAGCAACGATTTGTTTTGGAAGTGGCTCCTTAGTAGTGAAACATAAAACAGTGAACAAAAAGGAAAAAGTCAACCGGAAAAGTGAACACAGGATCTCAACGAAAAGAGTGGAACCCGGCATCCCTCTTTTAAACCCATAAAATTTAGTTTCGAAAAATTGATAATTAAGTAAAAGTTGAAATCGAACAAAGTGCTCGTGAAAAAAAAGTAAAGCGGAACCAAATACATTGAACAGTGAAAATTAGTGATCAAAAAGAAAAAGATTTTTTGTCAAGAAGGAAAAGAACATCCGAAAGTGGAAAAGACAATAAGGACTAATGAACTCAGGAGAGAATTAAAAAATGGATTTCGTGAAAACAATTATATTGCTGTAAGTGTAATTCTGTAATTCAAAAATTGATTTTTCTATATATGCCATTTCGATTGTTATAACATTTTTTTTAATCCAAAATATATATTTTGCGACAGAATTTTTCTTACATTTTTTTTTAATTATATACATATTTTCGACATTGATTGATTGAAAATGTTAAGTGGAGTTCTATAAATATTCTCGAATTTCATAACAGGAGTCAAAAATATAAGTCTCCTGCAAATTACATTTTTGATTGAAAATTTTAAGTGAAATTATATAAATTATCTCAACATTGATTGATCGAAAATTGTGCATTTAATCTTAATGAGCCACAAAGTGTAAGGCTTATGTGAATTGCACATCCAGTCACTGGATAAGAAATAGACTAAGATCGATATATTATTCGATCTATGGTTTCACTGTGACTGAAAATAATCAGCTAAATTTTGATCTTGGGTCCATTGACTTATAGCTGTTGTATTTTTGAAAAAATATTTTATCAAGTCTGTTGTATATAGCTTGTTTGTTTGAAAATACCTTGAAATTTTCGCCCTTCTCGGAATTAATCGTTGCTCTTTGTGAAAAGTGTGTCAATTTTTGATGCGCAATCTTCAGAATTTAATTCGTCCCGCTAGACTTCGCCCAGACCAAATACATCCCGAAAACATCCCTGCAGAAGGGGATGGTGCCGCAAATAATCCCCCACAAGCTGGCCCTTCCAATGATCACCTAGTAGGTGGCATTGCCTATAACATGCAGGATGAAAATAATCGGGAATTAATCTCTTTAATTACGCGTGTTGCTTCTCAGACAGTGCAGAAACAAGGACCATCATTGTTTAATGCTTCAATGCATCCTGCCGCGGACGGTGACAATGACTGTGACATACCCATTAACGCAAACAACGATAGAAACTTAACTGACATGGAACAAATTCCGGACGTAGTTAAAAGTTTAAGGACTTTTTCCGGGGAGCCTAGCGAGTACAACTCGTGGAGAAAAAGTGTAGAATGAATCCTACACATTTATGATCATTTGAAGGGAATCCCAAAATATTACGGCATACTGTCTGTAATCCGGAATAAAATAATCGGCCAAGCCGATACCGCATTAGAATCCTACAATACTCTTTTAAATTGGGTAAGGGTCTCGAAATGCTTAACGTTATATTACGCTGACAAACGGGACTTAGGCACTCTGGGATACCAACTAACGACATTGATTTAGGGATCTGGAACAATTAACGAATTTTATCAAAGTGTCAATCATCATCTCTCTCTAATATTAAATAAGCTTTATGGTATGGATCTTAGTCAAGACGCGCTGAACAGCCTTACTCAATGCTACCGCGAGAAGGCATTGGATACTTTTGTAAGAGGGCTCAGAGGTAATTTACCTCGCCTGCTCAGTATAAGGGAGCCTGTGAACCTCCCGCAAGCTTTATCCTTATGTTTAAAATTAGAGAATGTGAATTACAGGACCCAGCACGCCAATAACATCTTTCACAATCCTCCTCTTTTGCCTCCAAAGAAGGAAGGATACAAACAGAATCAAAACAATTATAGAGTAATTTCCATCCGAAACTCTTCCACTATCCAAGAGTACCGCAAAGACCTAATTTCCACCAGCAAATTCGATATCAAAATCCCAACCCAAATTACCACACGTTACCACCAAAATCAAGAGTATATGAACCAATGGACGTTGACTCATCCTTAAGGACAAGGGCCTGGTACCTAGAGTACACAACTGGCGAGTACTAGAGGACTACTCGGCTAGTGATCACCAGTATATAGCTATTGAGATTCACGACGGTGCCACTCTGCGTGCATATGCCCAAACTTTAATCCTCGGATGGAGGACTGGGAGGATGGACGTTGAGAGGTTTGCTGACGCGCTTACGGCAGGCGCACCATTGCTAGGAGCTCCGCCAGGGAGTGAAGGGCCTACAGCCAAGGACTTGGTGAACTCAACTATGAGTACCATCATAGCTGCTTGCGAGTCTTCCATGCCCCATCGGAGACCCCGACATGGTAAGCCTCCAGTATACTGGTGGTCAAACGAGATCGCCGAACAAAGAAGCGAGTGTCACAAACTTCGGCGAGAGGCCCAGCGGGCGCGAACACGGGAGGAGGCAGACACTAGGCTAGCAGCATACAGGTCCGGCAGGAAATATCTTCGCAGGCTTATTAACAAGAGCAAGGCCCGATGCTGGCAAGACCTCGTGGACGATGTAAATGGGGATGCGTTGGGCCTTGGCTACAAGCTGGTCATGGGGAAACTTGGTGCCCTACGGAAGCCTTGTATGCATGATGCGGAAAAGATGGACGCGATAGTGCGGGGACTCTTCCCCGCTATTCCCGTCCGTGTTGACGCTGTCCATGGTGAAACAGCAGTAGAGTGCCCACTCTTCACACAGCTGGAACTGGAGGAGGCAGTCCTCTCCCTGAAAGCGAGGAAGGCTCCAGATCCAGATGGTGTTCCAGCTGAGGTTTTGCAGCTCGTCTATCACCATTGTCCTGACTTGCTGCTCAGCACATTCAACGCTTGCCTACGGGTCGGGGTTTTCCCGGTACGATGGAAGGTGGCGAGGCTCGTGCTGGCCAGCAAGGGGAAGGGAAATCCCGGATCGCCGTCTGTATACCGCCCGTTATGCATGCTAGACACGGCTGGGAAGGTGCTAGAGAAACTCATCAAGGGAAGACTCACTGACGCGATTCGTGCTGCTGGGGACCTATCTCCTCGGCAGTACGGCTCTAGAGCAGGACGTTCTACCATTGACGCGACTGCAGAGATGGTGAACGCGGTCCAAAAAGCAGAGGCATATAGTCGCACCAAGCGAGGGATCGTCCTGTTGGTGACACTCGACGTCAGGAATGCCTTCAACTCCGCTAGATGGGTGGATATTCTGGACACGCTGGAAAACTCTTTTCAAGTTCCAGAATATCTAATGCGGCTTTTGAGGAACTACTTAAAGGACCGAAGCCTGCTCTACGACACGACACAGGGCCAACGAAGGATGGAAATTACATCGGGTGTTGCCCAGGGATCTATCCTTGGTCCGGACCTGTGGAACGTGTCTTACGACGGGCCACTGAGACTTGAGATGCCAGATGAGTCGCGCTTGGTCGGCTATGCGGATGATGTTGCGGCTCTGGTCACCGGACGCACCGTTGAACAAGCGCAACTTAGGCTAGGTATGCTAATGCACCGAGTGAGGGACTGGATGAATGCTCGCGGGCTCAGTTTAGCACTGGAGAAAACCAAAGTGGTCATCTTGACAAAAAAAGAGAATCCCTAGAGTAAGGATGATCAGTATTGGAGATATACAGATCGAATCAAAGCCAGCGGTGAAGTACCTGGGGCTACTGATCGACTCGAAGATGAGTTTCTCTGAGCAAATTAGGGCAACGACTGAGAAGGCTGCTTCGGGAATATCGGCCCTGAGTCGACTTATGGCCAACGTAGGGGGACCCAGCTCATCAAGAAGACGCCTCTTGATGAGTGCTGTAGGGTCAGTGCTACTGTACGGAGCAGAGGTATGGGGCGACGCTCTCAGCAAGGAGGTTTACCGAAAACTATTGGCACAGGTACAGAGAAGAGGAGCACTGAGAATTGCATCTTCGTATCCAACACTCTCCGACTCGGCGGTGAGAGTGATTGCAGGCGTGATACCTGTTGCCCTCCTTGCTAGAGAGCGCCGCGCTATTTACCTGCGCCGAAACGAGGATGCGAGGGAGATGGTTGTCCGCGAGGAGAGACAACGCTCGCTCAACGATTGGCAGCAGTCTTGGAGGAATTGCACGAAGGGAAGGTGGACTGCGTGCCTCATCCCGGATGTGAGACCGTGGCAAAATCGAAGACATGGTGAGACTGACTTCTATCTGACCCAGCTTTTGAGCGGGCATGGGTGTTTTCAGTCTTACCTGCACAAGATCGGCAAGTCACGGTCTCCCGATTGTCGGTTTTGCCCAGGAGAGGAGGACAATGCCTGTCACACATTTTTTGCGTGTACCAAATGGGCCAGGCTGCGAAGGGAACTCTACAGGGAGACGGGAGAGCTCACCCCGGATAATATAGTTGCGGTGATGCTCGAATCGGTTGACGAATGGAACCAGGTGGCACATTATGCTCGGGCAGTCCTAAAAGATAAAAGGGACTCACAGCAGCCGGGGGCACTGGGGCTGGGGGATCGCTCTTCTGGCAATTCCTCTTCCCCTCTCCGGCCCGGAGTAATGTGTCAAACGGTTCCAGGCTAGGTTCTCAGATTGACAGGGGAGGTGTTTGGTGGGTAGTCCAAAGGTATCCTCCATGGGAGTCCCACACTGCCAGACTCAGCGGGCATAAATGCCTCCACCTCCCTACCACAAAAAAAAGGACAAGGGCCGTAAATTATCAAAATCGGCCATAAATAGCAAGACCAACATTTCCTTCCAAACGACCACAAGTAAACCTGCCGAACAAACAGCAGAGGCTTTTTAGTTTGGAGCCTGAGCTGGAGGAAACCAACAATTCAAAAGAAGAAGAGAATCCTTCCCTTCAAGAATACATGGACGCATTGGCTTTCGACGACAATGATAGGACAGAGGAAAATTATGACGAGAATTTTTTAGATCTATGAGCTCTTCGCTTCCATATTTTGAATATACAGCGAAGAGCGGGAAAGTTTTGAAATTTTTAGTAGATACTGGTTCGAATAAAAATTATATTCAACCACAATATATTTTCAAACCAATAATTTTCTGTGAATTCTGTTGGTGGCACTGTAAACGTGACACACCATGCGTATATAAATCTGTTTGGACCATTGACAGAAAAACTAAAATTCTTTATTCTACCAAATCTTCGAACATTCGCAGGTATTATAGGCAACGATACACTTAAAAAGATGCATAGTATTATACACACAAATAATGAATTCATGATCATTAAAGCAGAACTCCGTATTCCCCTTAAGCAACAACAATCTAACACTGTAAACACCTTAGAAATGAGGACAAACCATATGACTACCGCCCAGGTTCATCGCTTGAAAAAGATCCTCAATGATTGTCCTACCATTCTTTCAGAGCCTAATCCAAGTCAACTTTATAGTTAAAGGTGAAATTAGAACAACTTCAGAAGAACCAGTATACTCAAAATCGTATCCATATCCCCAAGCTTTAAAGGGAATAGTTAAATTAAATAAAATAATTTCTGCAGGATGGCATTATTCGGCCGTCCGGATCTCCCTACAATGCACCTGTTTGGGTAGTTCCAAAAAAGCAGGATGCCTCGGGAGAAAAGAAGTATAGATTAGTAATAGATTATCGAAAACTGAACTCTATTACAATTTCAGACTCTTACCCCATTCCTGAAGTCAATGAGGTTTTAGCAAACCTCGGGAACAACAAGTACTTTTCTATAATAGACCTAAAGAGTGGGTTCCATCAGATACCCCTCAAGGACCGTGACATTGAAAAAACTGCATTTTCAATAAATAATGGTAAATATTAATTTGTACGATTACCCTTTGGACTTAAGAATGGTCCACCAATATTTCAGCGAACCCTGGATGACATTCTGCGGGATCATATTGGTACTAAATGCTACATTTATATTGACGATATTATCGTCTTTGGGCAGAATGAAGAGGAACATTTTAGGAACTTCGACGTGGTCCTAAAAACTCTTGAAAAGGCTCATATGACGATAAATCCTGATAAGTGAGAATTTTTCCGACAAGTAGTCGAATTTTTAGCATTTGTCATTAGTACTGAAGGCATTAAAAGTAATCCTAAAAAGGTAGAGACAATTGCTTCTTTTCCACCCCGTTCATTTCTTGGAATGTCCGGCTATTACAGGCGATTCGTTCGCGATTGTGCTCTACTCGCCAAGCCCATGACATCCCTTTAAGAGGGAAGGATAGACATGTGTCCAAAATTTTTTCCAAAAATAAGCCAGTTATTTTATCCCCAGAAGCTATGCAAGCCTTCAAAAATTGAAGAGCTCCCTAACCTCAAGGGAAGTAGTTCTCTTGTATCCCGATTTTCTAAGCCTTTTGAGCTTACCACAGATGCGTCTAATTTTGCCATTGGCGCTGTTTTGTCGCAAGAAGATAAGCCAATATCCTTTTTATCTTGAACTCTCAGTAAAACTGAAGAGAATTACGCAGCCAATAAAATGGAAATACTGGCAATCATTTAGGCACTCATTTTTTTGAGAAATTACCTGTACAGTTCCAAAAAGGTCAAATTTTCACGGACCACCAGCCCCTAACCTATGCCTTGAGTAGCAAAAATAATAACTCTAAGATGAAACGCTGGAAGGCGATTCTCGAAAAGTCTAATCACGAGCTTAAATTTAAGCCGGGGAAAGCCAACGTCGTCGCTGACTCGCTTTCAAGGCCACCCCATTCTTCAAATGTCTACTCGATGACCCCTACAGAACATAGTGCTGAGAGTTCTGCACATAATCTAATCCAAACTGTTGAAACCCCTATAAACGCATTTCGAAATCAACTCATCTTTAAATTAGGACACGAGGATTGTTATCAGATTCAGAATCCTTTCAACAACTATACCAATTATAAAACCAAATTTCACAGAACAGGACATGTTACAAACACTTAAACGTTATCTGAATCCAAGTACAATTAACGGACTCATGACTGACGAGGAAACTTTTGGATTAATACAAAGCATTTATCCTCACCACTTTCAAAATTATAAAATACGATTCACCAGGAAATTAGTAGAAGATATCCCCAATGAAATAGAGCTGGAAGAGCAAATTCTGTAGGTGCATAAAAGAGCACACAGAAATGCGGATGAAAATCGCCTTCAAATTTTAAACAATTTTTACTTTCCCAAAATGGCAGCTAAAATTAAAAGGCTTGTTAAACAATGTACAACATGTAAGGAATGTAAATACGATCGCCGCCCAAATAAACCAATTATTGGAGCAACCCCTATCCCTAACTATCCCGGCCATACTATCCATATCGATCTTTTCGCAACAGAGAAACACCGAGTTCTCACGCCGATCGATAAATTTTCGAAATTTGCACTTACCAAAAGAGACATCTTATTTTATTTTTGTGTTCCTGAGAATGTTGTAATTGAGAACGAAGGAGCTCTAAGGTCACCAACCTTGATGTCCATGATGGAGGACGAGCTCCAGGTAAAACCTACCAGACCCCACCGTACAAAAGTGAGGTAAATGGTCAGGTGGAACGCTGGCACTCAACTCTTACCGAAACCATGAGGTGCTTAAAAAGAGAAGATCCAACGTGTCTTTTCGACCAGCTCTTGGAAAAAGCAGTTAAAGAGTATAACTACTCAATTTATTCTGTAACCGGTAGAAAGCCAGTCGATTTGTTTTTTAGTCACTTCCCTAATGCAACCCCTGAAGACATAGAAAATATAAGGAAAGAAAACATTGAAAAGCTGAAAGCTAAGCAAGATAAAGATCTCAAATTCCATAATAAAGTTAGGCAGCCGACAAAGAACTACGAGGTAGGACAAATTATCTTTGTTAGGCAAAATAAGCGTAAAGGCTCAAAACTCACCCCACGTTACAAGAAAGAAAAAGTTAAAAATAAACAACAACCCTACTGTACTAACAGAATCCGGAAAAGTTGTACATAAAGATAAAATCCGTAATTAAATTTTTCAGATCCACCCTCATTCTGGTTCAGGCCAAGGTACAAATACTCGACTTCACCAACTCACACATAGTGACGCTACATTTGGGACAAACAAGGATACAGAACGGAAATTTCAAACTCATACACCAAATAAATCTGCAGCAAAACGAAAAATTCCTATTCGAAACCCAGCAAGTAATTAATTCAACCATAGTGCAGCGGAATCCCCTCGCAAGATATTTAATACACGAAGTAAGACAAATTGAGATTCTTATTCATAATTTGAAACCAAAGAAAATTAAAAGATCCTTAAATTTCATAGGGACTGCCTGGAAATGGTTGGCAGGTAATCCCGATCATGAAGATTTTGCAACCATTACAGAAACTGTCAACGATATGTTAAAAAATTCAAACAAACAAGTTATCATCAACCAATTATATAATGAGAGGATTAATAACATAACCAAGATAAATAATGAATTGTTAGATCTTGTTAGAAGAGATAATCGAGTAAATAATGAATTCATACATGAAATACAATTTAAAATAAAATAAATAAAAGACGAATTAAGTAATATCAACTTTGCAATCCACGGGGCCAAAGTGGGCATTATCAATTCATTAATATTATCAAGAGAAGAAGTACAAATGGCCACTGATTTAATTGATAAAGATAATCTTGTGTACTCCACTATAGAGGAAGCGTTAGACATTGCTACTACAAAAGTAATAACGAATGGCACTTCAATATTATATATCATAAATATACCAATTGTAAATAACGAAATTTATGAAATGCTTTTGTTTAAACCCATAAAAAAGGGCAAATATGTAAACGAAATTCAATTTAAAAAAATTTTACGCAAAGAGAAAGAGATATTTGGTCTTCTAAATGAATGTAAATTATTTAACTATTTCTCAATTTGTAGGTCAACAGACATTCTAGATATAAGTAATAATTCTTGTATAGCGAATTTGTTAAGTAGTAAAGAGGCTCAATGTAATATCATCAGCGCTGCCAACATCCTAACCATCGACAGTATCTTACCTGGGATCCTACTTTTAAATAACTTCAACGGAAACCTCACAACCGAAGACTCCTCACACTACCTACACGGAACTACCAATAGATGTCAACGGGCAAAGCTTCGCAGAGCAAGAAGAATCGTCCATTCGAATCCTACCTGCGATATTGCAACCATCGGTAGATATCTCTAAATTTCGGAAAATTAGTGAGATAACAGCTCTATCAGAACTGCGCATCAACAACACCGATACGCTATCTCCGCTACCAAATGATTACTTATAATATACAAATTATGGCCTAATAGCAATAATAATTTGCATTGCGTTTCTTAACCTATTTTGCCTAAAGAAAATTTTCAACCGTAACAAAAACATTAAGATCTATACTTCCAGCAACCAACAGAAGGCCCCAAAAATTTCGACATCACGTATTCAAGAAGCCCCTACTCCACCGATACCGATTAGCACACAGCCTACTTACAATACACAAATCACCCGATTTAACAGCGTCCCATACTTCTGACAATCGAGGACGATCGAACTTAAAGGGGGAGGAGTTAACGCCAGACACAACAACATCTTTGCATTTCCACAATTCTGGAAATGCTATGCAAGCGATTCACACGGCAAAGCTTCCAACGAACGACCAGACGCTGATGCAGCATTTAGAATTAATAAAAATCCAAATTGTTAGGATTAGGTACAATTCTTATTGTAATTTTCATGCAATAAAGACCGCGAGACACCCGTCTCGCGTATTTTTAAAAAGACGTACAAGTCTTTGATTTTTTAACTTATATAGGCCAATAAGCATGCTAGTGGCACTACCATTCCTACCACTTTATCAGCTGTTGCCTTGAGCATACATTATTGGATGATACTCAACCGATTAGACCAAATACAGCCCGTAGTGAAGAGAATATAACGGCTGTAGATGAGAGTGTGGCTAAAGACCGTAACAAATCGAAAGCGTCTTCCGAAATTGGGCCCTCAGGATAGACCATTTACGGCGTAGTCGCGGTCAAGATTTAAATATGATAAGCTTTAAAAGTAAATGTCATAGATCGTTCTTTCGACTCACATTAAAATATTTAAGCATAGAATTCAACTTTATGCCTCTATTTGAAATTTAAAACCAAACCTCATAATGAATCACACTATATAAATTAATATTACATTGTGCATTTCGCCTGAGAATGAAAATATACTCATATAAAATTTAACTGCTCATTCCATGTCGACCTGCATTGAATAGCAAATTTTCGAAAAACTTACTAACGATTCCATTTCATATTCAAATAAAATCGAGCATACTTTTTGCCCACTTAAACACACTTCACGTCCAATTCTGTAGAATGACAAGTACTTTAGAGAATATCATGGACTGTTATGATGATAGCGTATCCTTTTTGAACTATATCAACTTCATTTTCCGCGTTTTGTTCTGTCGTTATCTACTTTTTCCACATTCA